>RCUC01145643.1:0-89714 GCA_003697995.1 Taxidea taxus jeffersonii | reverse complement strand
AAATTAACAAGTCAGGAAATGACAGATGCTGGCAAGGATGTGGAGAAAGGGGAACCCTCCTACACTGCTGGTGGGAATGCAAGCTGGTGCAACCACTCTGGAAAACAGCATGGAGGTTCCTCAAAAAGTTGAAAATAGAGCTACCTTATGACCCAGCAATTGCACTACTGGGTATTTAGCCTAAAGATACAAACGTAGTGATCCGAAGGGGCACGTGCACCCGAATGTTTATAGCAGCAATGTCTACAATAGCCAAACTATGGAAAGAACCTAGATGTCCATCAACAGATGAATGGATAAAGAAGAAGTGTATATATATATATATATACATACAATGGAATACTATGCAGCCATCAAAAGAAATGAAATATTGCCATTTGTGACGACGTGGATGGAACTAGAGGGTATTATGCTTAGAGAAATAAGTCAATTGGAGAAAGACAACTATCATATGATCTCCCTGATATGAGGAAGTGGAGATGCAACGTGGGGGGTTTGGGGGGTAGGAAGAGAATAAATGAAACAAGATGGGATTGGGAGGGAGACAAACCATAAGAGACTCTTAATCTCACAAAACAAACTGAGGGTTGCCGGGGTTAGGGGGGTAGGGAGAGGGTGGTGGGGTTATGGACATTGGGGAGGGTATGTGCTATGGTGAGTGCTATGAAGTCTGTAAACCTGGTGATTCACAGACCTGTACCCGTGGGGCTAATAATACATTATATGTTTATAAAAAAATTTTTAAAAAATTACCATTTGGGGATAAGGAAGATGTGGTCCATATACGTTACGGAATATTATGCCTCCATCAGAAATGATGAATACCCAACTTTTGTATCAACATAGATGGAACTGGAGGAGATTATGCTGAGTGAAATAAGTCAAGCAGAGAGAGAGTCAGTTATCATATGGTTTCACTTGTTTGTGGAGCATAAGAAATAACCGGAGGACATGGGGAGATGGAGAGGAGAAGGGAGTTGAGGGAAATTGGAGGGGGAGGTGTACCATGAGAGACTATGGACTCTGAAAAACAATCTGAGGGTTTTGAAGGGGTGGGAGGTGGGAAGTTGGGTGAGCCTGGTGGTGGGGATTATGGAGGGCACATATTGCATGGAGCACTGGCTATAGTGCAGAAACAATGAATTCTGGTACACTGAAAAGAAATTTAAAAAATTAAAAATTAAAAAAAAGAAAAAAAAATATTATGATTTGGGGTGCCTGAGTGGCTCAGCTGGTTAAGCATCTGCGTTCTGATTTCAGCTCAGGTCATTATCTCAGAATCATGAGATTGAGCCCTGCACTGAGCTTTGTGCTCAGTGGGAAGTCTGAGATTCTTCCCCTTTCCCCCTCCCCCTGCTCACATTCTCTCTCTCAAATAAATAAATATACCTTTTAATAAAATTACCATTCAAGAAAATTTAAATGAATATTTTTTCTCCCAAACATATCAGCACTATATTGAGTAATGTAGTATTGAAAAGCCTAGATACACATTGCAAAATGGAAAAGATCTACCATATTTAAACACATCATAACCTCAAAGACATTATAGAACTGCAGGATTCATATGGCCCTCTTCTGAAAATACCACACATATTCAGTTTCTTTTCATGTCCCTGTTCATTCAAACTATGCATTTTCTGCAAAATAGAATGTGAAAGGATTAAATTAAAAATGGAAAAGGAAATTGAAAATAAATTGAAAATGGGGCGCCTGGGTGGCTCAGTCGTTAAGCATCTGCCTTCAGCTCGGGTCATGATCCCAGCGTCCTGGGATCAATCCCCACATCCCCACATCGGGCTACTTGCTCAGCGGGAAGCCTGCTTCTCCCTCTCTCACTCCCCCTGCTTGTGTTCCCTCTCTTGCTGTGCCCCTCTCTCTGATGAATAAATAAATAAAATATTTTTAAAAAATTGAAAATGGGAAATAATAATCACAGATGAAATCCTATTTTTTATATTTAAATAATTAAAAATAGAAATTTTGCATTTAAAATAGTGCCCTAGGGGTGCCTGGGTGGCTTAGTAAAGCGTCAACTCTTGATTTTGGTTCAGGTCATGATCTCCGGGTCCTGGGATGGAGCCCCACACTGGACTCCTCACTCAGTAGGGAGTCTGGCTGGTCCCCCTCTCCCTCTGCTGCCCCCCACCCCACTCACATATTCTCTCTCTCTCAAATAAATAAATAAATAAATCTTTAAAAAAATAAAATAGTATCCTAACTTGTTTATTCATTTATACAATTATATATAAGAAGAAGTGATAGAATATAACATTTTGGTAGATATACAGTACCTTTGGAAGATATGCATTGTACTAGTTGTTCTCGTATATGTTATGTTGGTCCCAGCCTATTGAGAGCCATTTTTTGGCTAGTAATGGTGAAGGCTCTCACCCTAACTATACTTCCTCCTAATGTGGCCCAGGGACATCTCCATAGCCCCTCACCACCAGGGCCACTGCTGTGGCTGGATTGACTCTTGTGGTTCTTATTATGATTGTAGGATGCATCTCAGCAAGATAATTAAGGAACTTTGAAGAATAAGATGTATTATTCCCAGTACTAAACAGCATGATAGAGAGAGGGAGGAAGCACAGATCTGGTCTCTGCCTTTATTTGGATTGAGGGTCAGGTGTGTAGGACTTCCTGGGTTCACTTGTTATTGCAGAATTTAAAGCATAAGAGTGGGAATTAATGCATGGCAAAGGAGAAGCTGGGTTGCTCAAGAGGTCAATAATCTAGGTTACCTAGGGGTTTCTAAAAGGGTAAATTCATGGGTAGGGGCAGCCTGGTTTCCTCTCTGGTCCTTTGCTGTGTCCTATATCTGGCAATATGTTTATTTAATGTGGATGTCTTTAAAATGGATGCCTCAGCAATCAAAAGCTCAGTGTCAGGCACTCACACTAAAAAACTTACTGTCAGGAATTTACACAACAGTGTGTCACCAGGTTTTACCTTGCTTAGGCAAACATATGTTATTTTGTAAATTCCCATTTTAGACATGAGGACCCTGAAGCTCAGACAAGCTATTTGTGCAGATTCGCAGACATTGGGATTTGAGTCTGTGAAACTGCTAAACTACACGTTTTCCCTGTCCCCCATTTAGTGTACACTAAAATGCAACTCAGTTAGAGGACTGCAGACTGAAAACTCTGGCTGGCTCCCGAGTAAAGGTACTGAGAGAGAGGGTACTATGTCTGCATGAACCCTGTCGAATGTTTATTTGAATATATACAGTCTTGAGGGCATCACTGGTAGAGTTGACATTGTCCTATGAATAATTTAGCATGGATGGTTGACAGGGAGACTCTATTATGTAGGAGAGCAAAAATTTGCCATCCCAAAATGTGACTCTTTGCAGGGGGATTATCTTAGGCTGCTTATTTTTAAGAAACAGAAGTTTTTTTGTTTTGTTTTTGTTTTTATTTCTGTTTTCTTTTTGCCACCCACCTAACTATCTGAAAGAATTGAGATAGATGATCTGTTCCAGGAAAGGAGCTATCACCATAGATAACTATAATATAATATAAACTATGTGTGGTAAATGGGGAAGAACCTAGCAAGACCTAGCTTATCAAAGTCTTCTCTGTGTCTCCACAGTTTCTGGATGGCCCCCAAATCATTTGTTTATCAAATATTTACTCTGCATTCTTGCTATAAATTGCCTTTTTTCCTTTGAAGGGCCAAATGCTTTCCCCCTTCTCCTTAGTACAGAATGGCAAGATAACTCATTTTGCCTGGTGGTCTTTGGAATATTTCATGTTTATGTGTATTTCCTGAAGGTACATGATTTTTGTTTTCTCTTATTAATCTGTCTCATGTCACTTTAATTCTTATACCAGCCAGAAGAACCTTAAAAGACAGAGAAATTGTTTTCTCCCACAAAATTATAGAGCAAGCAAGAGCTCTTCCTCTAAAGTCTAATGTTGGAGTGGGATGCCTCATTAGCTGCCAACTTTGTACACATTCTTTGACTTTCTTGTAGCTTAGTTTCCATCTTTCAAGTTTCTTGTGAGGATTAAATGAATTAATAGATGTAAAGCCCTTCAATGGGGGAAACACTTTGTAAGTGCTGGATAAATGTTAGCCATCACTGATATTATGGATTTTGTTTCCAGGGATCTTAGCCTAATGCAAAATAAAAAGCTTCTTAAGAAATTAGTTTGTGATTTAACACTCCTTACTTCCTGATGCGTGGCAGACACCACTAATCAAGCATGGCACTCTTTACCTCCTGGCCTAGACAAGGCTTTAGGATCCTTACACTAAATGCTTCAACCAAACATCCAAGAAGTAATTGGGTTTGGCATGTAATGGTGAACTTACTTGCCATCCTAAGCTACAAGAGTTTGCGCGTGTGCGCATATGTTTGTTTAATGAATAACTTCGTGCATTAAAAATAAGAACCATAGTCTCCTACCTAGAATAAAAGTATTTCAACACAGGTTGGCTTTATGATAGACCATTCTAGCATTTGTTTTAAATGAGTTGATTTACACATGAACAAATGAAATGTAGTATATTGATCTAAAATGAAGTATGAATTTCTTTTCTGAATGATCCTTTAGGATATTTGTCTCCATATATTATGTTCTCTAAAATTATAATTGGTCTGGTCTCTTATATTTCAGAATTGGTAGATTCTGTTTCCTTTATTCAAACTGTACTTCTCAGGGCTCCCTGCGTGGCTCAGTCACTAAGCGTCTGCCTTTGGCTCAGGTCATGATCCTGGGGTTCCTGAGATGGAGCCCTGAATCTGGCTCACTGCTCAGCAGGGAGCCTGCTTCTCTCTCTCCCACTCCCCCAGCTTGTGTTCCCTCTCTCTTTGTCAAATAAATAAATAAAATCTTTTAAAAAGCATACAAACAGGGACGCCTGGGTGGCTCAGTTGGTTAAGCGGCTGCCTTCGGCTCAGGTCTTGATCCCAGCGTCTTGGGATCGAGTCCCACATCGGGCTCCTTGCTCGGCAGGGAGCCTGCTTCTCCCTCTGCCTCTGTCTGCCTGTGCTTTCTCTCTCTAACAAATAAATAAATAAAATCTTAAAAAAAAACATACAAACAAACAAACAAACAAACTGTACTTCCCAGTTTCTTATTTTATGTCCAAGTGGCTAACTACCTCTTTCTTAGTCTTGTCTTTGCTGGAGTCTCTCCATGTGGTTTCTGTGGATATCTCTGCTAAAGTCTTTAACCACATTATCATCACTTAATGAATTTTCTTTCTAGCCATATTATGGACTCCAATGGGGGTGAAAACGGCTTCTGTGTATGTATTCTAGGAGCCTAGAATGGTCCTTTGTGTGCAGTGCATTATCAGTAAGTATTTTACCTAAGAAAGTTCTTATGACTTTACCTAAGTCAGATGATATGCATCCTTCACATTTTTGCTCTGACTTTACATCCCTTGTCATTATTTTTTCTAGCTCCTTTAAATGCTTTGGATAGCTAACATCTACTGCTTTAGACAGAAATATATCCCTAAAACTCTAGCAGCTGTTATGTGGAAATTATGAAATCTTTACCATGAGGTGAGCAGTATCATGCCATTGTTTAAAAATCTTTATTACTCTAAGGATGTTATAACTATAAATTAAACCTATTCTTGCTCCCATTCTAGGATAGAAATGTTTTCATTGGGCTATTATCTGAAGATGGAAAATAAATCATAATTACAGGAAGAACAAGAACTTTGATATTTTTTTAAAATATTTTATCTATTTATTTGACAGAGAGAGATCACAAGTAGGCAGAGAGACAGGCAGAGAGAGAGGAGGAAGCAGTCTCCCCGCCAAGCAGAGTGCCCGATGCGGGGCTTGACCCCAGGACCCTGGGATCATGACCTGAGCCGAAGGCAGAGGCTTAACCCACTGAGCCACCCAGGCGCCCCAAGAACTTTGATATTAAGAAAACTCTTATTCAGTCTTCACAGCCCATCTTAGATACCATTTTGTGTACCATTTCTTGTTTGCTCATTCCACTAGGGAGTCTTTCTAGTTCCTTTGCTGCTTCCAAGTCTTGCACCAAGTCACGCTGTTTTTGCATGTACTACTGTATACTGTAATTATTTTTTTTAATTTATTTTACTCTTTGGAAAATTGTTCACAGAAAAATTGGGCAGAGCATACAGAGACTTCTCATATGCCCTTCTCCCCATGCCCATTACCAACACCCCTCTCCACAATGATACGTTTGTTGAAACTGATAAATCTACATTGACACGTTCTTATCACCCAAAGTCCATGGTTTACCTAATCTTAGGATTCACTCTTGATGTTGTACATTATGGGTTTGGACAAGTGTATAATGACATATATCCACTATTTATCATATTATACAGAGCACTTTTACTGCCCGGAAAATCCTCTATCCTCCAACTATGCATCCCTGCCTCTTCTCAGACCCTGGCTGTCACTGATCTTTTTACTGTCTCCAGAGTTTTGGCATTTCTAGAATGCCACATAGTCAGAAATATATTATGTAGCCTTTTCACATTGTCTTCTTTCCCTTAGTAATAGGCATTTAAAGTACTTCCATGTCTTTTCATGGCTTTATAGTTAATGTGGTTTTTTTTTTTTTTTGCACTGAATAATATTCCATTGTGTGGAGGTACCACAGTTTATTCATCCACTCACCAACTGAAGGACATCTTGTCTGTTCCAAGTTTTGATGATCATGAATAAAGCTTCTATAAACATACATGTTCACGTTTTTGTGTGGATGTAATTCTTTTTCATGTCCATCTCCTTAACAAAAGTGTGAGCTCTGTGAAGACAGCTTTCATCTTTTTGTTTCTTAAAGTAAGAACAGTGCCTGGCACAGAGTAGGTACTTAGGAAACTTTTGAATTGAAAATGTGTGGCAAAGTGAATGGAATAAAGAGGCACACATTCCATTTCAGAACACTTGCTTGCTTTGAATGAGAGTACATAAAGGATTTCTAATTCAGGATGATCTATTATAACCATCTCATGGAAGCCATTATTTTCAGAAGGCATGATGATAGCTTTGCTGTGTTGAAATAGATTTATAAAGGCTTTGGCTTAAAACTCTGCTACCCAAAGCATAATCAAAAATTGATAAACTTGTAGAGAAACAAAAATGGGATTCAGTATTTTTTCTTATTCTACAATGGATAAGGGATTTCTGGATTGTTCTTTAAATCCTCAAATAACATTTTCTTCTCATGAGTAAAAGAAAAAAATATATATATTCTTTTAAACTATTCCCTGGGGAATTGTTTCAAAATTGCTGTTGTCATACTAAGGTTCTTTGATTCGATTTTAAGAGGCAATCTAATTTTTAAGCTCTCACGTACATGTGTGTGCATGGGTGCACACACACACACACACACACACACACACACACACAAATAGAGGATAGCCAGCAAAAGCTTCACGGGAAAAGAATTACATATATTTGGAATATGGCCTAAATATAATATTATATAATATTGTCCTAAATACACACACATATGGGCATGTTTGTTTCTATAAATAAAATCCCATTTTTCAAATGCTAATTCTGAGATGCTTGAACTCCAGTTTTCTGACACAAGGTTATCAGAATTTTCAAGATTATTAAAGTAGGATACCAAAGCACATTGAATTTTTTCTTTTGTTTATTGTTTGGTTTCTCAGCATACATATTATATGTACACTATCTACAAATGAATGTTTGTTTCACAAAAATATCAAATTTGGGGGGCTAACCATTGTGTCTCCCAATTATCTCTGGTTAAACACTGGTGTTGTAATAGATAATTCAGTTTCATGTAGATGGTGACTTCATCAAAATGCAGGAGAATGTTCTTCTCTCTCTGCACATTTAAATCATCCAGAAAATTTGAATTACGAATATGTTTGCAACCTGGCTTTTAAATTTTCTTGAATTTATTCTAAATGAAAAGAATTTGGAGGATTTAAAGACCTTTAAACACCATGAAAATATACGATTTTGTTTTAGTAATGTATGAAAATGAATGATATAGTCTTTGGGTTAGATATTGCAGATCTAATCTCATCAATAAAAGTACCTAATTCTTGTATCCAGAAAAAGAATAATTGAAGCTACTTGTAAAAGTTATCTCTGAGGGACGCCTGGGTGGCTCAGTTGGTTAAGCGGCTGCCTTCGGCTCAGGTCATGATCTCAGAGTCCTGGTATCCAGTCCCACATCGGGCTCCTTGCTCAGCAGGGAGCCTGCTTCTGCCTCTGCCTCTGCCTGCCTGTGCTCATGCTCTCTCTCTCTAATAAATAAATAAAATCTTAAAAAAAAAAAGTTATTTCTGAGATCAATGTACTTAGCATTTATAATAACATTTGATGGTTTATATTTTATTCGCTTAAATCAACATGACCGAAGGGACCTAGGAAGCAACAAGCAAGTTTATTTAGAAAATGTGTTTCTTATGAAACTGACTTCTACTAATACGGAGTTCAGAAGAAAACAAAGAGCACACATGACTTTTTAATCTTCATAAGAGCTACGGAATTGCTATAGTCCAAAAGATGAGAAGCAAACTCTTTATTTAAGGCCATCTCATTCTAAATTCTGATGGGATTAAATTTTTCTGTTAAGTCTTATAATTATGATCCAAATTAATTTTATTTGACAAGCTAAGGGACAGTTGGAGAAAAACTTTATGATCTCTAGAAATAGAGCAAAACCGTTAGGCAACATTGCATAGTGATTGGGAGTATCAGTGCCTTTACTCTTTTTTTTTTTTTTTTTTTTAACTAGCCTTGTGTCCTTGTTCAAGATACCTAACATGGAGGCAATAAGAATCCATACCTTGTATGTTTGTTGTGAAGGATAAATGTGTTATTAGATATTACATGCTTAGGACAGTGCCAGGTATAGGATAAGGTAAATAAATAATAAATATATACTATAAATAGATATATTTTAAACATAAACTATGAGGCAAGGTTGTTGCCCTTCCCCCGTTTCTCCTTTCTCTTTTTTTTAAGAATTGTGGTCACAAATTAAAACTAGTATAAAAAAACAAGTAATGCTGATTTATAAGGACGAGGAATTTAACATATTTTTGAACTTTGAGGACATTGTCTGATATTCACTATATCTGAAGTTACAACTTTATCTCTTGCAATATCTTCAGACTATTAATGGAATTACACTTCCTGTTATATAACTTCTCTGTATCTTTAAGTATTAATACTATTACATGAAATTAGAAAATAGGATATCTACCTGTAAGTATTCTAGAAGGGCAGAATTTTATTCAGAATGTGTCTAGCTCAATACAGCTTATGCTATAAAAACATCAAGATCTCCCAGTACCATAGGGTCACATATAGTCATTTCTGAAATATTATTTTTTTCTTATGTGATCAAAGACAAATTTTGATTACAACAAAGGATTGTTTAAAAATTAACAACCCCTAAAATTGCCCATTGCCCATTGGTGTTACATAAAGCACTGAGGTATTGATTAATATTCTAGGGAGAAGTGCTCTATAGAGATATAATCTGATATCAGACAGAGATAAGTAAGGTTTTTTAATTCTAGGATATCTTGGAATCTTGAAAAAAAATATGTTCACATTGTTACTCTGCAAGAGGAGAATCAAAAACTTATTTGAGCAAAGAGATTTGGGGGTGGGTGGGCAGGTGTAAAACAAAAACCAAAAACATTTCTTGAGGTTAAGATTTCACAGAGACACTATGGTTTGGGAAAGCTGACATTTTGTGCCATCTCCACATTACATACTTAGGCAACTAGAGACTACATTTCAGGTACAAAACATTAATGACAACAATTATTCTCCTCTGTGATTCTATGAATGGTATGATATTTAGCCTGGAAGCCATTTTCAACAGGTGTTAAAAGAATATTAACCAACAATAAGCCAGTCAATCACAGAGTAAACATAAGGACTTAGGTTTTGGCTCTCTGATGTTCATGTTGTCTCTTCAGAAAGAGAATTGTAAAGTGCTAAGAGAAACTCACTGTTGAATTTCATTTAAAAGCTAGAGTTCCTTATGGCAAATAACAAAGTATAATAGAGAAATTCTGCAATGTCTTTAGTTGCAAAATACAAGGTTGTTCATGGAGACAATAACTGAAGCAGACACAGAGTTCCAGAAGCTTTATTAGCGAATAGCTTGGACAATGAATCTCTCAAGCCAAGCTCTGATTGGCAATCGAGTCCCTTTTATAATGTCACAGCTGTGCACCAAGCTTCAGTGGTATCTGAGCACAGCTGGGATTTGACAATATTTATAAGTGGGAATTACTGCACTTTTGTTTGAACTTCTTCATATCTTACTTTGAGACACAATAGCAAACTTTTTTTTTTTTTTTTAAAGATTTTATTTATTTATTTGACAGACAGAGATCACAAGTAGGCAGAGAGGCAGGCAGAGAAAGAGAGGAGGAAGCAGGCTGTCCGCAGAGCAGAGAGCCCGATGCGGGACTCGATCCCAGGTCCCTGGGATCATGACCTGAGCCGAAGGCAGAGGCTTAACCCACTGAGCCACCCAGGCGCCCAATAGCAAACTTTTTGTCTACAATTTTTATCTTAATCTGTGATTTGTGTTCCTTTTCTTTCGGAAAAATCTACCATGCAGTCATGACAAAATCTCCTGATGATTATTAAAAAATTAAAATTTTGCCTTTGCCCAGAAAATGTTAGTGCTTGAAAACAAGTAGAAAATTGTAGAACTTTCAGAAATCACATTCTTTCTATCATATTAGGTATTTTCTTTCAGAAAAGAGATCAAACACTTTTTTGAAATGTTGAAAGAAAAAATCAGGTAGTTTGAGAATTTCTCCCTTTGGAAGAACCTAAAAAAGAAGTTTCCAGCATCCATATTAGGCTTTAATATAAACAACAAAAATCCAAATTCTCTGTATGAGCTCTACTGGAATACCGTGAAAGGAAAAAAACCTGGAAAATGTTGCTTTATAGGATAGTCTAAGAAGCAAGTGCAGAGAGTAGGACATTTGAAATTTTAATTTTATGTACTAGGTTTTTAGGATTACCTTTGAGGGGACAAATTTTGAAGCTAGGTATACCAGACTCTGTGATGATATGTAATATGTTTGCGTGGTCTAAAGCACGAGGTAAAATTTACATATACTAAATAAAAAGTAAGACTAATAGTTAAAAGCATATATCAGATAATTTGATATAAACATTTTCTTAGTATTATAATTTAGAATTACTTCACATGTACAGATGATACCCAGGAAGCACAATCTAAGGAAACAAATGTTTATGTCTGGTACATTTCTCTACAGTTTCTCATGTCAAATATGAGAAATTGCTGTAAGACTAATTTTCTTCCCATATCAAATGAGAATGTGGATTTTTTTTAAGATTTTATTTATTTATTTGTCAGAGAGAGAGCACAGGAGCAAGCACAGGCAGACAGAGTGGCAGGCAGAGGCAGAGGGAGAAGCAGGCTCCCTGCCGAGCAAGGAGCCCGATGTGGGACTCGATCCCAGGATGCTGGGATCATGACCTGAGCCGAAGGCAGATGCTTAACCAACTGAGCTACCCAGGCGTCCCGAGAATGTGGTTTTAAAAATCAAAATCTAAGGGCCCCTGGGTGGCTCAGTCGGTTGAGCAACCACTCTTGATTTCAGCTCAGGTCATGATCTCAGGTTTGTGGAATCGAGCCCCACATCGAGCTCTGCACCCAGTGGAGAGTCTGCTAGAGGTTCTCTCCCTCTCCTTCTCTTGCCTCAAATAAATAAAATAAAATAAAATAAAATAAAATAAAATAAAAATAAAAATAAGAACCTAAATACTTGCTTGAATAGGAGGTCCTGCATGGCTTATTAAAAAGCTCTGGAATCCTAGTGTGGGGTGTCATCCTCTTTCTGGTGTTTCCTTAGAAGCCTTTGCACTCTCTTTTATCATCTTTTGAGCCTCTCCACTTTTTGGCTAGTCCAAGAAAAACTGCTTGAGGGGGAAAGGTTATATATTTCCAGGTTTTTCTGGACTTTAAAACTATAGCAGAAAGAAGAAAAGAGGTGAAGATCCAATTATGTGTCTTCAAAATGACAGCCTGAAACTCATGTGTCTCCCTTTTATCAATTAGAAGAAAATACATAGAATTTCTCTTTTAAAGGCTGGAGAGAAAAAGGGAGCCAATGGGATTGAACTTCTCAGCTATGTGTACACATAAAGTTCACATTATTTTGTTGAACTTGCTCAGTCTTCTTGGTTTTGAAATTCAAAATTCTTAGGTTGAATAAGATTATGCTGAATATTGCCATTAAATTGTGAATCTCTCTTAGGTATGTATTCTGTTAACTCTAGATAGTACTATTATTGGCCACTACCTAGTTCTAACTTTTTGCTCAAATCTTTGCTCAAGACTTTGCTGGAAAATCACATTTCAGAGAACTGTCCTCATCAACTGTTATTATTATTAATGTTATTAATTATTATTATCTTTATTATTAATAACACATTATTATGTTATTATTGCTTCTGGTCCTGGTTACTCTGCTTTTCTTTGTCTTTTATCTGTAGCACTTAACACCTTCTGACATACTATATAAATCACTTATTTAATGTCTCTCGTTTCTTGTCTCCATCTCTCCCCTGGCTGGAGAGTAAATGCCACAAAGCCAGTGAGTTCTGTTGATCTTATTTATGCATTTATCTCAAACATCTAAAAAAAAAGAAAAAGAAGAAGAAAAAAATGAAGGAAGGAAGGCAGAAAGAAAGGAAGGAAGGGAGGACTGACGAAAGAAAGAAAATAAATGCCAGGCACAGTTCACACTAAATATTTGTGGAATGAAAATCTCTGTCTCAAAAATTTCTCATCAAATCTATGCCTTTTTAAACAATTGTAATGGTTGTTTATTTTTTTCAGCTTAAATAACCCAAAGAAGGCTTTGGTTCTACTTTTTTTTTTAATATTTAGAACCGTCAAAAGCAGAATTTGCTGAACAGTTGTTTGTTTATGGTACCTGGTTTTCTGCAAAGTCAGTAGTTGAAAGCATTGTCACATATATCCAAGATATACTAAGTATACAAATAAGAACTGTCAGTGAATTATAAGTCCCAGCTTCTTAGGATATGTAAAAGCCCTAGAAATTTGAGTGTGATATTCAAGTTGCTATTTTAATTGTTCTCTTTCTGCTGTTCTTTTGTAAGAGCTTAAATGTGATTTATCCTGATTCCTGTATACAGACTCTGTAAGCCTCCATTTAACTTGGAGGCCAATGTCTTATCAAAACAGATCAGGAAAATTTTCCCAATGCCAGAGACCAACCCAGAGTAAGTAGGGAAAGCAAGTCAGGTCAGTATTTGGAGAAAAGGAAGACAGGTTAGTGTTTCATAATCTGGCAGGCTCACAGGCCAGATGGGATTTTCCCATAGCCATTTTTGTCTACTGTTTAGTACTCTAGTTATGGACACACCAAAGTGTATGCTTCTCAAATTCTCTATGGCATGGGACCACTGGGAAAAAAAATTCCTATCTGTTGTGTACCGGTGCTGTAAAAAAAGATTGAAATGTTGCATCATTATTGAGTTTTTATAGGCATCTTTATGGGCTTACTCTTAATTTCTGCACTTATTTCGTTGAATGATAACAACTGGTTCAAACACTGACATTGGATGGAGCCCCACACTGAGTGTCATGGGCAACCATAAACGGAGAAGTAATCCATGTGTCTATTAATGGCCCATCTTAAAACAGTGGAATAAAGAAGAATGCCTAGCAGAAGAGGCTGGTGTGGAGATGAGAAGACACACCTGTTGGCATGTTATTGTCTCCAATTCAAGGGCAAAAAATAAATATAGTCACATTTCCCCTGCCCAAAGAGCAGTAACAGTACCCTCTCTTCTTCTAAAACCTAGTCATAAACCAAGAGTCTGCTGGAGAAAGCTTGTGAACTAGCATGATAATCTGTCTGGGACTTGCGCACCAAAACCATGAACTTGATTGACTCCACAGAAGAAGATCTCCCTCAGATGCTATTTAATCTGTTTCATGTCTAATTTTCAGCAAGCTTGATTATCTGATTTTCCAGCTCATAGACTGGAAACAGATGATGACAGCTGGCAGCAGGAAGAAGGAACTGTTACTCTTCTCTGGCAACTGGAGAAGTTGGTAACTGACTGAATAATCAGACAAAGGGATGAATAAAATGCACCCAGTAGTCTAGGGCCATTTCCTATCCACCTGTCCTGGGCTTCATGTTCAAGCATGTGGCTCTCCTATGTGCTTGCTGTGAACCTCCTGTTACTGCAGTTGCTAAAATAACTGGACCAAAGAAAGTTATCATAATTATTACTATTTTTATGTTTCAGCCTGGTAAAATTGCATTTGGTATTTTGATCCTCTATCATCAAGATAAGTTAAATTTTGTTCTATTTAAGATATTAATTAATTCATTATAAAAACAGTTCAATCTAAATTTCTGAACATGTCATTTTTATTTTTTTTTTTTTAAGATTTTATTTATTTATTTGACAGAGAGAGATCACAAGCAGGCAGAGAGGCAGGCAGAGAGAGAGGACGAAGCAGGCTCCCCAGCAAGCAGAGAGCCCGATGCGGGGCTCGATCCCAGGACCCTGGGATAATGACCTGAGCCGAAGGCAGAGGCTTTAACTCACTGAGCCACCCAGGTGTCCCTGAACATGTCATTTTTAAAGCAGTGTATTTTACTAACTGAAACATTCACTTACCCCATTATCTAATAAAACATCTAATAATTTTGTGTTGTGTGTATTTTTTAACAAAAGGAAAAAAAGTTCTAGTAATTCACATATATGGAATACATCTTTCCCTGGCTGTGACAGATGGTAGAATTTGGAATTGCCAATGTTACCTTATCAGTTCACCTGAACTTTTTTTTTTTTTAAGATTTTATTTATTTATTTGACAGACGGAGATCACAAGTAGGCAGAGAGGCAGGCAGAGAGAGAGGAGGAAGCAGGCTCCCCGCCAAGCAGAGAGCCCGATGTGGGGCTCGATCCCAGGACCCTGAGATCATGACCCGATCCGAAGGCAGACGCATTAGCCCCCTGAGCCACCCAGGCACCCCCACCTTAACATTTTTTGAGCATGCCTCATTGTAAATGACTATGGCCGGTTCATGATATAGCAGAGACCAAACTATGAAAGGCAATTTACATGCAAGGTTACATTTCTATTTTATTACCGTAGTTCTATAAAATGGGGTCATCAGGATGTTTCTTGGAAGGGTTATAATAGGAAATGAGTCTGAAAGAGAAAGAATAATATTTCTGTCATTACAGAGAGTGCTTTCTGCACATAAAGGGCTTTCTAGTTAAGCAGTCAGCATCTGGGTAATGGGTCAGAGGTGATAATGCTCATTTGCAAATTCTAGGCACAACAACAAAAAATATAGATCATTTGGATAGAAGGGATTAATATTTAGCAGTGAAAGAAGGGCTTGGAGACAAGCCTTTTTTCCCTTTAAATTCAAGTTCGTTAACAAATAGTGCAGTATTAATTTCAGGAATAGAAGAATTTAGTGATTCATCACTTACGTTCAACACCTAGTGCTCATCCAACAAATGCCCTCTGTACCTATCACCCATTTAGTCCATCCCATCACCCACCTCTGCTTGAACAACCCTGTTTGGCCTCTGTATTTAAGAGTCTCTTAAGGTTTGCCTCCTTCTCTGTTTTTATCTTTTTCTGTTTTTCTTTCCCTTCCCCCATGGTTCATTTGTTTTGTTTCTTAAATTCCACATCAACAGAGAACAGTGGCAAAGGTGAGTCATATGGTAGGAACCCAGACACAGATTAACAATTCATATCACATGAAGAATGGGTTTTATTCTCTAAAGTCCACTGTTTGTTTCTTTCTCCTCTTAAGTCCCAACATAAGAGTTTTTCAGTAGGTTGTTTGAGAGATCTCAGTTTCTAGCCAGTTGCTCTAAAATGAGTAAGTCTTGTTAATTCACTTTTTGACTTAGAAATTGGAAGTCAGAAGGGTGCATAATCTCAGATAAGCTAGGAGATTCCCATCTATGTTCAGTGATTGAGGTTCTTGAACACAAATCTGAACAGGTCTTTTCCCACATATCTACGAGCTTGTAGGAGATTCAGGGCAATATTTTATCCTGTTGTAGATAATGCCAAGAAGTCTGAATTCATCATCCTCTTCAGATACTATCAAACTAATTTTTAGCAAGACCTGAAGTGCAGTTCTTTTGCTTTATCCTACAGCTTATGGAGTTGATATCAATTCCAAATCTATCAGAATTACAAGCAAAGCAATATTTCAACTTGATACTATTTTAAATATGGCTAATTTTTGAGAGAATAGCTTCTAATATTGGACTTTTTTATTAATTCTATTAACACTTAAATCTGAAGCTCTTTAGACAGATGAACTTGCATTGAAAAACTATCAAAGATTCATGCATATATAAACCTTCTTTAGCCTGAAATATTAATAAATTTAAACATTAAAAAATCTTTTTGCAAAGAAAAAAATCAGTGATTCTGAATTTTTAAGCTACTATTTGATTTCAAGAAACTAAGCTTTTTTGGGGGGGAGAGACACATGAAGAGAGAATCTAAAGCAGGTTCCACGCCTAGCATGACCTGAGTCACCACCCTGAGATCATGACCTGAGCCAAAATAAAAGGGTCAGGTGCTTAATGGACTGAGCCACCCCAAGTCCCCAGGAAACCAAGCATTTTAAAAATGTAGTTTTCCCAAAATCCACTAAAATTATCACTTCAAACTGAATTTTTACCAAAAATGATGTAAATCATGAGGTCTTTTCTATCTGTAGTAAGACGATCTGAGGAAAAGCCTAAATTTATGGAAATAGAAAACAAGTATTTTCAGTATTTTGAATAAGCACTGTTATGTTAGCTACTTTTCATTGTTTATTAAGATGTATTAGCTGGGAAAATGACAGGTGGAATACTGACCATAATGATAAGAAATATTTTATAGTTCAGATAAATTGTAATGCATTCTGTTGATTACTGGTGATGCCAGTCCTATCGTTTAAGACTATTCTTTTGTGCCCTGTAGTAGAATTGTGTATTTGAGTGAGGTGACTTCAAAAGTTGGAGTTAATGTTTTCTGGAGTTAGAGTTCATATTTCCTGGTGTTGAACTGACAATGCATATATTTTAATTAAGAATAATGAGAGTTAGAAAACTGACAGTGTACGTGAGAACATCTCCGTATGCGTGGGCACACGCGTGTGCGCGCACACAGACACACACACCTCTGTCCCCAGCCTTGATCCCCACCTCAGTTCCACATGAGGTAGTCACTTAATCAGCGTGGGAGATTCAGCTGCACGAGCCTATTCCTGTATTGTTCAGTAGGACAGATGTCTCCAATTACTATGGCAATGTGCACCTTGGATGAGTCAGAGGTGAAATGTGTGGGATTTTTCATTGAATTTTATTTGCATCAAATTATTTGCACTGAGCAACCCAAGGATAAATTGCTGATGGCTGATCTATAAGAAGTAGATTTTGGAAGCCTTGTGGGGTAGTGTGACTCAGCAGAGACGATCTTCTCCATCCGTTGGCCTGATGACATCCGATCTGGTTTGAGGAGTCTGATCTCTTCTAGAAAGAACAGTGATACTGATGGCTGCTGCTACCATCTATTTTGGCTCCTGTTACATACTCATAAAATGTATTTATTTATTTAATAATGACTTGCCAAGAAAATCATATATTCAGTTTCCTAATACACATAAACCGATGACTCTGAAGTTTACATTTCTACCTGTGACCTTACCCCCAGATTCTAAGCAAATCAGCATGAACCTACTTGAAATAGCCAGTTATCTGTCCTTAACTCTAATATGTCTCAAGCAGAACTCTTGCTTCCTGATTCCCCCAAATCTGTCACTCTCCCAGTCTTTCCTCAGCGAGTCCTGAGATGTCAAGCAATTGACAGAGAGATAGCTGGAGTGACGAAGGCCAGACTTGTTAGTGAGCAAAGCCAGGTCAGGGGACGTGCTTAGCTGTAGAGTCACAAAGAGATTCCTGTGATGACATCCGTTCCCAGGCTGGGCTGTGACCTGCACCCTGACCACCTGCCTACCTCCGTAGAACACACGGGCCAAAGGAGCAGGCTTCTGAAGCCAAGCAGACACTAAAGGCAGAAAGAAAGGAGCTAACTCCCCATACTTCGCTTCTTCTCCCAAATACACCAATTAGGTAAGTCAGACCTCCTCCCCCAGAGAGGGAGAGGGATAGAACTGAGGGCAGAGGCCTGCCCAGGGGAGGGCCCCTGATGTGGAAATGTGAATCCATGAGAAAACAAGTCCCTCCAACATACCCTTCAGCATATTCCATCATAGTGAATGTCTCTAAACAGCTGGGGCCCATAAGCCACACGTCAGCAGTGTCTTGAATTCCTTCCTCCTTTATTCCTGATCTGCCCAAACCGAGTTCTGTTCTCTTTATCTTCAAAATATTTCCTGAATTCTTCCACTTCTCTGCACATGGAAAATCGCAGCAGCCTCATACTGACCTCCTGCCTGCCGTTCTCTCACCTCTGTCATCCATTCCCAGCACTGTTCATCCTATCAAATCACATTTCTGTCTAAAACTCTCCCTTGGCTTTTCAACTCCTTAGGATGACTCAGGAACCTCTATCAATCCTCCCACTGATCTTCCCCTCCCACCTTCTCCCCTTCCTCCCTGAGTTCCAGAATACTAGTCTTTACATTTTTCAAGTGCAGCAAAATGATCTTGCTTCAAGGCCTTTGCACCAGCTCTCCCCTCTGCCTAGACTTCTTTCACACAAGATTGCTCTATAACTGATTCGTTTTTTGTCTTCAGATCTCAGTTTACCTCCTTAGAGAGGCATTTCCTGACTATGCAACTTAGAGTAGCTGTGTGGACATTTCCAGTCCCTGTAATACTTATTCCTCCCTGGTATTTTCTTATTCATTTGTTTTCATTCATTGCTTCCATCCATCCATTCGTTGCTTATTTTCTCTCCTCATCTTAAAATGAGCCTTGTTTATTTAAAATATGGAAGCTATCTCTGAGCCTACAACAGTGTCTGTGAGAGAATGAAATTTGATAGTATGTATGTACAGGTTAAAATACCTCTGAAAGGTGTAGACTTTGTGCTGGGGGGGCCTTGGATGGGAGGAGAAAATTTTGATATGACAGACTTGTGTTTAGTGTCTGATAGCGTTTTCCGTGTCAGTGTCTTAACTAGAATTCTTTTAAAGTTTTGAGTTTTGTAGTGGTGAGAGCATTTACAAAAAATAACTTTGGTTTCTAGGTAAGTTAGTGGAGCCCAAACAGCTGTGGAGTGCCTCTGGACAGGGGTGAGATTTAAGGGAGGGGCACCAGTATCAGTTTGAACTTAACCTGTGTCAGTCTTTGAAATTTGGGTCTGCCTGTGGACCAGAACAAGAATATTATAAAAAATTTTACATGGTGCTGAGAGGCATGCTAAGAAAAAGCTCAGCCTGCATCTAGGGCTGACCAGGCATGACTGTACACTTTCAAGGAAACTTTCACTTTCTCTCTCTCTTTTTTAAACTTAATAGAGAGAGAGAGAGTACACAGGCTAGGGGAGGGGCAAGAGGCAGAGGGAGAAGCAGACTCCCCACCAAGCAGGGAGCCCGATGCGATGCTGGGCTTGATCCCAGGATCCTGGTGTAGTGACCTGAGCAGAAGGCAGATGCTTAACTGATTCACCCAGGTGCCCCATAGAGACCATCTCCTTTCTTGATTATGTGCCTGGTGTCCTGCTAAGACCTCTGCATATATTGTCTGAGTGAATCTTATACAAAATTCCTCTGCAGTAGGAATAATTATTACTCCAACCTACTGATGAGGTAACAGGGCCTTAGATTTAAAAATTTATCATATAACTAATATTTCCATGCCAGATTCAAATCGAAGCTTGAATCCTGCCAGGAATGGCCAGCAATCCCTGTACCAAAGGATAAAAGATGACTCCAGACTTTGCTGTGGCAAGGGGGTCACACCGGGAGAGGAAGACCCTTCGCTCTTCTTTGCTCCTGCTTTTATTGGTCCTGCAGGATAATCACAAATCTTTATCACTGTTTCTCAAGTGTGAGATGTGTGACAAGGGTCTCACTGAAACTAGGAGAATCTGTTTATGCAAAAGACAAGATATGCTAATCTGAATTCTTCTAAACTTAGCCTAAGGCACAGTGCATACCTTTCTTAGACCACAGGGCGGTTGTTTGGGATGAGAAAGCTTTGGGAAGGCAACTCCCCACCGCATTCCTGGGGCAGAGTGGTTGAGCAGGCCTCAGCATTTCAAAGGCCTGCACCCTTCTCAGAAATCTTCCTTTGACTCTGTGTTAATGTTTTAGCAAGCCAGGGATTATGGCTGATTTCATGCTCTGCATTAACTTCAACAGAATCCAAAAACTGATTTTTTAAGCATTATTTTTCCAGATAATTTTTGAGGGTAGTGGGAAAGGTTCTATGAGGCAGCTGATTAGGCATTGTATTTTCTGATCCACTACAAAGCCCTGGGGGTTCTCAGTATCTCTTGTAACTGTAGAACCTTGGTCCATCTAACCCCATGAAAGAAGTTGCCTTATTCTCTCTCCCTTTCTCTCTCTTTTCCCTTTTTCACTCAAGATACACTCCTTTGTGATCTTACCAACAGAGTGTGATGCAAAGGAGGAGAAAGCCATTTCTCAGCAAGTCCCAACCACCCCCCCCACCTCCACCACGTAATTTCCCTGCTGAAGCAGTCATGCACGTGGCGCATGGCTCATCATTTACTGACTTGCCTTTTACCAGCAGGAGCTGCTCTGAATGCCCGAGCTATGGACAAGCAGAGAAGCTAGTGGGATGGGTAGTATGTGAGCCCATGTAAGTCATTACTGTGGAAATCCCAGAAATATTTAGGGGAAAATTTGCAGAAGGATGGAGTCCCTGAATTAACTGCTGGGGATTATGAGACCCATGTATTTTACTTTTGTGATTAATTTGCAAATATAATGGAGGCAGTGATTATTATTATTTTTTTTAACCAATAAAGGGTGTGACGTGAATAACAACTTCGAGCAACTGGAGATACAGAGGAAAATAATTTTTGCTGTGGTGCCTGGGTGCCTCAGACAATGAGCATCTGACTCTTGATTTTGGCTCAGGTCATGATCTTAGGGTCGTGATAGTGAGCCCTGCATTGGGGTCCATGCTGGGTGTGGAGCCTGCTTAAGATTCTCTCTCTCCTTTCTCTATCCCTCCCACCCTGCTCACACGTACACTATCCCACTCTCTCTGAAAAAAAAAAAAAAATTTTTTTTTTGCCAATAGTATTAGTCCTCATATACCAGAAAAAAGCAGAAGTGAAGAAGAAAAGGGAGATGCAGAAAGCAGCAGAAAGTCATGATGAGACCATTAAAAAAGAGATCAATACATGACAAATAACCAGAAATTGTCTTATATTGCTAGACAGGTGGTGCTATGGCCAGAATGTTTGTGTCTCCAAAAATTCACATGTTGGAATCTGAATGCCCAGGGTCATGATGTTAGAAGGTGGGACCTTTAGGAGGTGATCAGTGATGAGGACGGAGCACTCACAAATGAAATCATTGCTCTTACAAAAGAGACCCCACCGAGCTCCCTAGCCCCTTCCGCTATGTAAGGATGCGGTGAGAAGTTTGCCTCCTGGAAGAGGGCCCTCTTCTGACCAGGCCAGCACCCTGATCTCAGACTTCCATCCGCCAGAACTGTGAATAAATTTATCTTGTTTAAAAGCCATCGAGTCTGTGGTATTTTGTTATAACAGCCCAAACAGACTAAGACAGAAGGGATTGGAAACTGGTATCAGAACTACATTATTTATTGCTTATTGCTTGTTCTATGTACTTATTTGCAGGTAGCAATAAAACAAATTGTAGTCAGTCTTATTTTATAGTGTTCATTCAGATATTCTCAAATAACTCATCTATCATCAATGCTAATTAATTTAAAGGAGATTTTTAAGTTTTACTGTAGACATTTTGTCCTTGTAGACTCTACCAGGGCTTTCAGAATTTTGAGGTCCATAATGAAACGACAGGTTCTTACAGAAGGCTGCTTGGAATGGCTTATTTATGCCTAGAGATACTAGCCCTCTGACAATAATTGAATAATCATGATCTGCTTACTTGTATGTAATTGTAACTGTCCCAACAGAAGTGTGAGTGGTCGCAATGCTTACACCTACTCTGAAGGAATCAATCCTTTTATAAAGTGGACTAGTGGTCATAGAACCACCTCTGGATTTGGTGGTAAGTGTACACGGACTGATGGTCTAACCATATGGAGCTCATTGGTAGTTTAGGGAAGCACGTGTCTGTGCTGAGTGGCCAAATGCTATGGACATTGACCATAGGTCCAGGGTGCTAGTGTCCAGAGTCTAATGTTTCTTGAATAGAAACTTGGTGGGGCTTCAGGTCAATTAGAACAGCTGCACTGAAACTTTCTCAACAACAAGCATACCCATAAAGCGACTATTTTATAAGCATTTAGTGAAGAAATGAATAAGCAGCCTTTACCCACAGGGAAACATACAAAATGAAGGCACCATTCCTGGAGAAAGTGGATAAAATCATTGTGAACCTGCAGCTGTGTCCACGTACAACGTCCTGTGTCCAACAAAGCCTTGGGGACCTGAACATATGCCCAGCACATCCTCTGGCCTCCCTGGAATCGGTTTGTTTAGTTCATGATTGGACCATTTCTTTATTGACAGCAGCAAGCCAGAAGGTCCTGTCATCCATGGTGGTTTCCCAGCTGTCCACATCAATGCTGCGGTGCCTCGGGCTTGTTTTCAGTACAGCCTTAGAGTGTGTCTTGAGACCACTCACTCTTGGCCTATTTACCCTCTGTCATTTCAGAAGGGAGATGTTTGTGCAAACAACAAGCTTTTATTAGTCTCACTAGTCCTGAGAAATCGATTAGATTTTAACCTGTCTTGGATCCACCTCCCAAATGTGGCTACATCTTGGGTTTCGCTTTTGGTCATTCCATCTTGATTGTGGATAAAAGCATCAGTAACACAAATAGCATTTCACGGGGAGAGCACGTGCTATAACCATTCATGCTCAATAGAAGCAGGTTGTTTCTTCACACACCCACAAACTTGCCTTGGCTGTTCTTTTCTTTATGACTGGTTGATTCAACCATTGAAAATGTACCCATGTTTCTCCTTAATCATAAATACTCTTTACTAAGCATATAGTATGTGACTTGCTTTTTGCATACTGCTCCTTATCTTCAAAACAACTCTGCAGTGAGGAGATCTGAAAATTATAAAGTTTAAGCAATTGGTTCAAGTGCGTAGAGTTGGCCTGTGCTAGAAATGAAATCTGAAATCAAGATGGCCTGTTCGAATTCTGACTTCTTTCTACAGTTCATGCTGCCTTTCATACTTAGCTCATTTCTCCTGCCCAGGCACTAATTACCTCAAAAGATTACTGTAAAGGAATCAAAAGATCAGGAAGGAACCAAAGATGGGTGTATGGATGGAAGAATGAAAGGAGGGAAGGAGGGAGGGAGGGAGGAGCTCATTAAAGAAAAGGAAATAGGCATTACTTAAGTGATTTCAAGCACTCCTAGAGGAACATATTCCTTTGTATTAGAGATGGTAAGGGAAAGATTAAATATACTGAACTTCAATTCGTGGGAATAAAATACATACTCAAAGAAGCTCTTCCCATCCATAACAACATTATGATTCCATTATTCAGATCATTTTATTTTCAATCTGGTGGCTTGTTCAGTTCATAAGGGTTCATAGCTAAGAATTTTATTTCAGTACAACCAAAGAGAAATGTACTGAGACAATCCAATCCATCTAGATTTCATTTCAGAAAAGGGATATATGTATCTGTGCATCAAATGATCAAATGAGGAAGATAAGTCTACTTACCACTTAATGAATCATCATGTGATGCATGCATTTTTCTCTAATGTATATGAGCTATCATTTTTAAAATGTTACCAGAGCTCCATTCCTTAAAAATCCACTTATATACCATTAAGAAGTTGGCACCAGAAACTATTTCTGCAGAATAGTTTTCTAAAATATAAACCTAAGAGCAAGATAACGCCTAACAATTTATTTTATTTTATTTTTAAAGATTTTATTTATTTATTTGACAGACAGCAATCACAAGTAGGCAGAGAGGCAGGCAGAGAGAAAGAGGAGGAAGCAGGTTCCCTGCGAGCAGAGTCTGATGCGGGGCTCAATCCCAGGACCCCGAGATCATGACCTGAGCTGAAGGCAGTGGCTTAATCCACTGAGCCACCCAGGCGCCCCTAATGCCTAACATTTTAAATGTGGTTTGGTGACTTACCAGTGCATGAGAAAACAAAAAAGAAAACCAAATACTATTTTCTGACCTTAAAAGCAAACAGGAAGAAAAAAGTCACTGAAAAACAATGTTGAGCAGTGATAATAAGTATTTAATTTGTATTATCACCTATTCAATTAATAAGCAAGCAGGAAATATAATGTGTATGTAAGGTATAATTTTAAAAATCTCTACTTATTCTACTAATCCATTAATATGGATAAAGATAGATTTTAACAGCTTCTTTAGTACAATAGGGTAGATGCACAGAGAATTCCATATGTAGGTTCAAAAGTAGATGCAAACATGACCTGCTAATTGAGATATCCTTGTTTTAATATAATTGCTTGTTAAATTATGCCAGGAGCTAAATAATATATTTCTGCCGTTAATCACTATAGTTAAATGAGAAAAGAATGAATTTATAGTATACATGTACTCATAATTTTGTGGTTTTTCTTTATCAACATCAATATAATTAATGTTATTGCATTCCATTTACAATGGATATTAGTAATGGTGACAATTTCATGCAACAATAAATATTTTGGAGAAATGCAATTAAATGATATATTTAAACAGGGGCATAACTTTACTTTTGGCAGACTAGAGGACGTAGACTTTGACAACTCTACAATTTCTTTGGGAAAAATATTTATTACGAATGAGAAACGATGACAGAAGAATTCATCCAAAACTAAGACAGTTTGGAATTTAAGTATTAAAATCTAGGGGCTCCTGGGTGGCTCAGTCGGTTAAGCATCTGCCTTTAGCTCAGATCATGATCTCAGGGTCCTGGGATTGAGCCCTGCATTCAGCTCCCTGCTCAGCATGGAGTCTGCTTCTCCTCCTCCCTTTGTTCCTCCCCCAACTTGTGCTCTCTTTCTCTCACTTCTTTCAAATAAATAAATCTTTTAAAAAAATAAAATAAAATCTAGCATATAGAATTTCAGCTCTTATCATGAAAAAATATTTTGCAACTGACTGCCCTCGGTGCTCTTACAACGGAGGTCATCTTAAATATTTAATAAATAATTTTAGATTTCTTAATTTCTATTAAAATACCCATAAATCTTTGGAGAAAGCCAAATTTAACTGTTTTATTTAGGTTTTTCATTTGAGTAGTTAGAAAAGCAACACTTGGTTTGTTTGAGTTAACAAACATACAAACTAAACCACGAGGACACTTCCCAAGGGATTCTATAATGGCTAGTAGTTTCCTTTCAAGTTCAGAAAAGACAGAGTATGGTTCACTGGTTTATAACACTGAGAAGACTCTGGATGAACCTCAATAATCCATGTCCAAATATTCAGTTACAGAAATTGTGTAATCACAGTGTAATTGCTTTGAATACCTAAAGATAAATGGAAACATTTTTCTAATCATTTAAGAAAAATTTGTCTTCACATGATTCTTACTGCCTTGTATCCATAAAAAGATATAAATGTTGAAAGAAAAGTAGAACTTGAGTGCTGAATTTAAGAGCTTAAGATAAATTTTGTAAGATAGTCTTCTTTAATCGAAACTCAGAATTTGTCAAGAGCCATATTTAAATGTTTCATTATGTACTATATTCCGTACAGCCTTTTTGTAACATAATAGCAAAATCTGGCATACAAAAATGGGAAAAGTTCATTTCTTGTCTAAATACACTTTTGTATTTGAGGTTGGAAGTGCTCATGGTACAAGCATTTTGATGTTGTGATTGTTAAATGGATTGTTTCTGTTTTGTTTTTCATTTTTTGTCCTTTTTGATTTTTTTTTTTTTTTTTTTTAGAAAAGCTAATTGCTTGGCTGTGGAGGGCAGAATGTTTTCACTCAGCCCCTGAATTTTGGTACTAATGTTGCTGCAAACAATTAAATGTACCAGCCAAAGTGCTAGCTTAGCATACTACACTTTCCTCTTTAGTATTTTCAAGAGTTATTATTTACTTTCTTTGAAAAATAACCAATAATTTGTTCCTTCAAATGCATGACACAGCACTTTGCTCCTTGATATTTTAATATGCAAAAGTCAACATTTTTGCTGGCTTTCTTTGCATTACAGAAATGGCTAAAAAGGCACATTTAAAATTCCCTGACAGTATAATTTCTAGTGTTAACAGTCTTATGAAATGCAGATTGAAATTGTCAAGATAGATTTTTGCAGTTTATCTATGAAAATATCACTTGATTAAAATATAATCCCATCACAGAATTTTTAAAAAACTATCCAGTTAATCTTTTGACACATCCTACCATAGTTGGATTGCTAGTGGTACAAATTCCAATAGGAGACTTGTAATTTCCTATATCCTCAAACATAAATTCACTAACTTTTGTCATTTGGGGGAACTTTCACAAAACATTTCACAAGCATAAAAATTGACCAGTTACTAATTATCTTTTCTTTGTGGGCAAGCAAGGACTAATAGTTGGGATTTCCCTTAATTTCCATGGACTCATAATTTTCAAAAACAAATTGTGTTTTCTAAATTTCTTAGTGTTCTTTAATGTTGGATATCAAATCATTATTTCCCTTTCTCTCAATCTTACCGCGGGATAGCAGAGTTTTCACCATTTTTTGTTCTGTTTCAGCACCAATAAATTTTTTGTCAGTGTTTCCTGATACTGGCCAGTATTAATGACAATAGCAATGACCACATTTAATATTATTGAGCTCTTAAATACCAGGCAATGTTCTTAATTTTTTATTATCTTATGTAGTTCTCTCTACAGCCATATGTGGTGAGGATACGTAGTTTACTCAAGGTCAGACAACTAGTAAGTAGAGAAAACCAGGCTTAAAACTCCACATAAGGTCTGTTGTCCATAGAGCATGGATTTTTTTTGTCAAATCCTCTCCAAATGATTCAGCCTGAGAACGTGACTTCACTTTCTGCATTATTAATTTAAAAACTTCAGAAGAAGCAAACTGAACCTTAACTGATATTTAACCTTATTATCAAAAGACTTAACTAGTCCTTATTAGGCTGACACCAGTCTCCTAAAATAAATAGTTCTGACCTTATAAGGTTTGAATGTTTCATTGTGACATGACATTTCAGGTTCCTGGGATTAATTGCTGTTCTATTTTCTTTTAATTGTCACATATAACATACAGTGGAATGGGAAATTCTTCTCCCATCAAACTCCAACTATTAGATACTTCTTCGATAATGAAACTTGGAATTGTATATATTTGGTTCTGTTTTATTTATGTGGTCATCAATGATGCTCCCATTGTTTATGTTAACGTAGCTTAGGGTGATTCTAGAGTGATATCACCCTATGCATTTTTATATGTTCATACTTTCTTTTTATGTATTGTAGGGAAAAGTCAGAGGGAATACAGATGAAACTACATTTAGTGTCTTTTTAGAAATTCTACAATATGGCAGAGCACTCTAAAAATAACATTAAACATATGATAAGAACACTTCAGCCCCTAGAACAGTATAGTAGCGGCTGTCATTGTCCTTAAAAGTCTCCAGTTACTCATCTGCAGCTCTTCAGAGTTGGGTCCCTATTTGAGTTAAAGTCTTTACCGCCTATTACTTCTATCATACTGCAAACTTATGAAATGTTCTGGGAAACATTGTATTTTTCTTTAGTGTTCTCCTGGTCTTACCCAAGTTTCCTGCCTTTCCCAAGTTGTAAATTGTGCCTGGCAGTTCTATACCACGCATGGCCAGTTCCTTGATAGTAGAAAAAAATAAATTGCATGTATTAATCAGGATTTAGGGGTTGTACTATAACTCACAAGGTGATAACTCAGGGCTTTAGGAAATAAATGTATTCAGGGATTCTTACGGTGTGTGATGACATGGATTTAGAGAGAATCAGAAGGCTCTGAAATTAGAAGAGGGGTTTTCCCTTTTACTTAGAAAAATGAGTGAGTAGATATAATCCACAATTACAAACATTAGAAGTTACTTGATTTTTGGAACCTTCATTATAATAGCGGTATTACCATTTGGAGAAAATTATGCCTATCAAAATCAGGAACTTTAGGGGCATCTTGGTGGTTAAGCATCAATTCTTGGTTTTGGCTTAGGTGCTGGTCTCGGGGTTGTGAGATCCACCCCCACATTCCGCCCATACTCAGCACAGAGTCTGCTTGAACTTCTCTCTCCCTCTGCCCTTTCCCCCTGTGCTTGTTCTCTATCTAAACTAAATAAACAAATCTTTTAAAAAATTAGGAACCTTACTAGTTTTTATGACAACAATATAAATGGTCCCACTGTGGGTAACTTAAGAATATGATGCCCACTTTCCCCTCAGAAGCCTGTGCTACCCAGAACATCATCCAAAGTAGTCTAGAAAGAAAAGCACATGATAGAGCAGCAGCTCTCAATCTGATTACATTCCTTAGGACTGATGTAGGAACCTACCAATTTAAAGGAATTAATTTAAATGGATTAGTTTTCAGCTTTCTTCTTATAAAATCAAATATCAGTGCACTGAGTTTGTGTATTGACAGTACTGGTGACTTTTTAAGCTAACTTGTGTATTGTCAGTTATATTTGTGGTCATTCCATTATTTTTTGATTTATATCTTAAGGTGTCTTGCTATTCATTTCTAAGCACATTTGATTATCATTTGCAGGAAACTCTATGAAATAATATTTGAGAAGGGTGAAGCTTTTTTTTTTTTTTTCACTTTTTGCTACGTGCCCTCCTTAAGCACTCAGTGTTCTGAAGCTCCCTTCAGGCTTTATAGAACTTTCCAGAAGTGGTATAGTCAGGGACCAAACTGCCTGGCTTGGAATCCCAGCCTAACCACTTACTAACTGTGCAACGAAGATCAGGATTTTACCTTTACTGTGTTTTAATTTCCACATATACAAAATGAAGATAATAATGGTACCTATCCCATAGAAGCGCTTGATATATATTAATTACCATCATTACCCTCAACACCTTAATTCATACTAAAATGTACAAGACTGATTCAGACAATGTGCTAAGTAGCCTGGTAAATTTGCACAATCTTTCTGCAAAACAGAACACTCTCAGCCCAACAAAGTCAACGTTTGATGAATCAACCAGAGATAGGAAGATGAGTTTGGGTGATGAGGCTTGGTATTTCCCAAATCTCTGAAATCATACCTTAGAAATGTGATGATGGGACCCCGTAGGTGGCTCAGTAGGTTATTCATCTGCCTTTAGCTCAGGTCATGATCCCGGGGTCCTGGAATCAAGCCCCACATCGGGCTCTCTGCTCAGTGGGGAGTCTGCTTCTCTCTCTCTCTCTCTCTATCTCTCTCTCTCTGTGGCTCCTCCTGCTTGTGTTTTCTCTCTCTCTCTCTCTCTTTCTCTTTCTCTCTCCGTGTGTTTCAAAAAAACAGATGAAATGTTTTTTTAAATGTTAAAAAAAAAAAAAAAAGAGAAATGTGGTGATGTAGTTCGTCCTTACACGAACAACCCTCGGTCTTTGTTGTCAAATTGTATTGAATTATTCCTGACCAATTTCATCTTGAAACTCAGAGAGCCATTTCATCCCCCAAATCTTTGGTTGAGACATTGAACTCAAATAGTGAGTTGCCCTTCCATATGTCACCGAGCTGCTCCTGCAGCTTTGCTCTTTCTTTCAGTCCCTCTGGCCAGAGCCTCAGTTTTGGTGTTTTTCTTCTCATCTGTGATTCTGGAACAACGTCTGAGTTCATCCATTCCCAAATGGTTTACCCTTTTATATTCATTTGCTAGGGCTGCCATGAACAAAATGCTACAGACTGGGTGGCTTAAGCCTCAGAAAAAAAATATTTTCTTATAGTTCTGAAGGTGGTAAATCCAAGATCAAGGTGCAGACCAGATTGGTTTCCTCTGAGACCTCTCTCATTGATCTGCCCCCTTGCTATCCCTTCACATGGCCATCCCTCTGTGCATGTGGGCCCCTGTGCCAATTTGTGTGTTTTAATTTCCCCTCGTAGGGACACCAGTAGAACTGTATTAGGGCCAACCCATATAAACTCTGTAAACCTTAATTACTTCTTTCAGTGCCCTGTCTCCAAATATAATTGCTCTCTGAGGTACTAGGGTCAGGGCTTCAAGATATGAAAGGGGAAGGTATTCAGCCCTTAACACCCTTTTAATACCTGGTTCACACTTACATCCCAATAATCTTGATCAAATAAGGGTCAGATATTATTGAACATCTGTTTTTTTTTTTTAAGGATTTTATTTATTTATTTGACAGACAGAGATTATAAGTAGGCAGAGAGGCAGGCAGAGCGAGAGAGGAGGAAGCAGGTTCCCTGCTGAGCAGAGAGCCAGATGTGGGGCTCGATCCCAGGACGCTGAGATCATGACCTGAGCTGAAGGCAGAGGCTTTAACCCACTGAGCCACCCAGGCGCCCCTTGAACATCTGTTTTGAACCTTTTACAGTTTCTCTCTTATATATTAGATAACTCTGTATTACTTTGTACAGCGTATGTGACCTGCTTACGTAGCCTCATTTGAAAAGTAGTTGATAATTGTACTGAGAAGGATTATTAGACTGTGAGGAAGCTCATGAGGAAGGGCCCTGCTACCACCTGACCAGCTCTGTCTCTGCAGAATTCATGTGTTGAAGCCTAATCCCAATGTGAGGGCCTTTGGGAGGTGCTTAGATCTTGGGGATGAAGCCTGCATAAACAGGATTAGTGCCTTTATAAAAGAGACCCCAGAGGACACAGAGCGAAGATGACCTCCAATGAACCAGGAAGTGGTCTTCACCAGATATCACATCTGCAGGTACCTTGATCCTGGACTTCCCAGCCTGTGGAACTGTGAGAGAGAAATGTTTGTAACTGAAGCCCCCCATCTATGGTATTTTTGTTCGAGCGGCCCAAATAGACTAAGGCTAAGACGACAGGAAGCCAGGGTGCGCCATGTTGCTTATAGCAAATTTGCTAACTCTTTATCTGCCTTCTACCTGATACTCCAAACTTTTTCTCACCATTTCCCCTTTTCTCTGACCCTAAATATTACTTGAGCATCTTCTGTGTATGGCTATGTCTCTTGCTTTTCCTTCCTTTAGCAAATGCTCTTCCTTTTTCTCTCTTTTTTCTCCGTTTCCTTTTCTTTTGCAAATTTCAGTATACATTTCACCTTTTCCAAGTAGCTTTCTTTTTCCTTCCTGTGGCCTCCACATCTATCTCAGCAAGTACGAGCGTGTGTTACAACTGCTAACTTACTTATCTGGGCCTCCAAAAATGGCTTGACCTTATTTTTTTTGAGCAAAATGTTTCACATTTAACAGAAAACCCCCATGCATTTGGTAAGTGACTGCCTTGAACTGTTTCTCACATGAGTGTGTTTATATAATAATGTTCACACCCTCTTTTCTGTGACAAAGAACCAGTCAGGATAAGGAAGAGGTAACCAGCTGGAATCAGCAAAAGATCATCTAAAAGCGCTGTTGTCCACCAAGTGCTTCTGCCAACGATCAACCAGGCAAAAACATCCCCCGGTATAGATGAGACCATTCACTTGACATCAAATCTATGTATACCCAAGATTACAGAAGCAGCTAAATTCTTGCTATTAATCCTAAAATAGAGTATACATTCAATAAATTGAGTTGATAATGAATCTCATTGTTTGATAACCAATATCAATAGCTAGATAATATTGGAAACATTTAGAATAGTTTTCTGTTTCCTTTTAGTTTTGTTGATTGTTCTTTTGTTGCGCAGAAGGTTTTTATCTGGATGAAATCCCGATGGTTCATTTTGCTTTTGTTTCCCCTGCCTCTGGTGACATGTCTAATAAGAAGTTGCTATGCCAGGGTCAAAGAGGTTGCTGTCTGTGTTCTCCTGTAGGATTTTGATGATTTTCTGTCTCACATTTAGATCTTTCATCCATTTTGAATTTATTTTTGTGTATGGTATAAGAAAATAGTCCAGATTCATTTTCAGTATGTTGCTGTCTGGTTTTCCCAACACCATTTGTTGAAGAGACTATCTTTTATCTATTGGACATTCTTTTCTACCTTGTGTTTGTAGTGGCATTATCAATAATAGCCAAACTAAGGAGAAAGTCCAAATGGCCATCAACTGATGAAGAGGTGGTATGTGTGCATACACACACACACACACACACACCATACAGACGCATGCACAGTGAAATATTACGCAGCCATCAAAAATAAAACCTTGCCATTTGCAATGATGTGGATGGAGCCGGAGTGTAATATGCAAAGTGAAATTAGTCAGTCAAAGACAAATACCATATGATCTCATTCATATGTGGAATTTAAAAAAGAAAATAGATGAATATATGGGAAGGGGTGAAATAAAACAAGGAGAGGGAAGCAAGACATAATTGACTATAATTGATAGAGAACAAACTGAGGGTTGGTGTAGGGGTGGGTGGGAGGATGGACTAGATGAGTGCTGGGGATTAAGGAGAGCACTGATTGTGATGAGCACCCGGTGTTGTCTGTAAATGATGAATCACTGAATTCTACTCCAGAAACCAGTATTGTGCTGTCTGTTAACTAATAGAATTTTAAAAAATTGTTTTTTTGCATAATTTTTAAGTCAATAGTTCCATATAGGTCTGTGTTGAATCTGTGTTGAATCTCAACGTAGTCAGCATGGTGCTGCAGCGACATGCCGATTTTATATAAATTAAAAAAAAAAAAAAGAATTGGAACCTGCACAAGACAAGACTCGGACATTAATAATTGCCTTCAGATAGAGATTTACACTGAGTAAAATTCCTGGCTCTTGCTGTTGAAACTTGTAATGGCAAATTAAAGCTGTTTTAAAGGTTGGAGAGAAGTCCAGATGAGTCTTCCACTCTGCTTCATACATAGGATTGATCCTTAATGAAAAAGCTAACTTTTTAATGGACTTAATTAGAATTTATCCCCCAAAGCACTAAATGTAGATAATTAGTGATGCTATGCTATCCATCATTATTTTTGCTATTACAAGTGTGCCACATAGGTGCTGAGTATATATACAAATGAGATCACATCATTTTACCACTATAAAACTTAACAACTCTAACCCAGAAGTTTATTCAGAGATTACCTTTTACCAAGGAGTATGTATATTTTTCGTGAGAAAGATGCCTTGGTCTGAGATTGTGTTCTGAACAATTTTTTTTTCCCATTGTCTTTGCTGAGGAACTGGGAAAAACATGTTTATGTACAGTTGTTCTCTTCTTTTTCCTCCGTTTATGTTAGTGCTTCTGGGCTCCAAGTATTATGATTTGGCAATAGCTACACTATTTTTCAGTTATGTTTGAGAAAGCACAGTACTTTAATGCATGTTTTATTCCTTAGCTGAATCTTCTTAATGTTTTTGACAAAAGAGAGCAGTACAATTGGGAAGTTACATTTCTCTACTTCATATGTTGAAAGCAGTGACATGACTAGTACTATTTCTAATAGCACGAATTTTGAGTATAATGATGCCTTACATTTTAGTGGTACAGAAGATAATGGAAGGCTGATGTTCCTGATTAATATCATCGCATATTAATAACAGCTAATTAACTTTCAATTGAAGCATTGCAGCTAGATTATATGATCTTTGAATAAATTTTACTGTGATAAAAAGAACCTGCATACTAACGTATTTTTGCTTTAATCCTTATTAGCAATTAACTCTTAGAAATATGCTACTTAATGGGACGCCTGGGTGGCTCAGTTGGTTAAGCGGCTGCCTTCGGCTCAGGTCATGATCCCAGGGTCCTGGGATCGAGCCCCGCATCGGGCTCTTTGCTCAGCGGGGAGCTGCTTCTCCCTCTGACTCTCTGCCTGCCTCTCTGCCTACTTGTGCTCTCTGTCTGTCAAATAAATAAATAAAATCTTTAAAAAAAAAAAAAGAAATATGCTACTTATTTACAGATACTGTATCAATAGGATTTTCCCAAATGCACCAGTAAGATTTTCTTTTTTTCGGATAAGGTAATGTGTGTTGTGTCATAAAAGCATATGACAGAAAATATTTTCTGTCCTTTGCTGGAATAATCCACCAAAGAATAAATATGTTTTATAGTAGAAAAATAATATATTACCATTGATTAACATCCTAATAATTTTAAAAGAATCTCCTAGAATTGAATATCTTTAGTCTATTATATATGTAAATGTAATACCAAGAAGAAACTGGATGGCTGTGTGCATGTGGAGAAGGAAAAGAAAACAAAGAAATACATGATTGTGAAATAAATGCTTAGCTTCACATATCAAAAATTTAAAGAGACCTCACAGACTTGCCCTCCAGATGTGCTCCTCATTTTTTGGTACTTTGTTACCGTTAATGGTACCAACGTCCCTTCAATCACCCAAATCAGAAACCTGGCATCATCTTAAAAATTCCTTTTTCTTTGCGCCCATCCCTTATTAATCACCTCCCACAAACTTAATTGTTTCTGACATTCTTATTTCCTATCTTCCTGTCCTGTCACCAGAGTTGATTGGAGGGTATCGCACAGCTTTTGCTCTGTTGCACTGGTCCCCAAGTTACCTCTCACACTTGTAATCCACCCTTCACAAAGATACCAGGATAATCTTTCTGCATACATCTGACCAAATCATCCCCCTGATGAATACATTTCATTGTTTCCCTGACCAGACACCGCTCATGGTGCCAGGGCCTTCATGTCTACTCTTTACTTACCTCTGCAGCCATTTCTCCCACTTCAAGCAGTATATTCTAGTGATGTTAAACCTCACATGGTCCTGAGCCACACTGAATGCCTTTTCTTTCTTTTTTTAAAAGATTTTTAAATTTATTTATTTGAGAGAGAGAGAGAGACAGCAACAGAGATAGTGTGAAGGAGAGCACAAGTGGGGAGGAGAGGGAGAAGCAGACCCCCCCACTGAGAGGTGAGCCTGACACAGGGCTCAATCCCAGGACCCTGAGATCATGAGCTGAGCCTAAGGCAGATGCTTAACTGACTGAGCCACCCACGCGCCCCTGAATGCCTTTTCTTTCTTGTTATTTTTCTCTACTAGAAAAAGAACACATAAGCTTCAGGGAAATTTTCTGGATAAAATGCTTTCTACGCATATAAATATAGAAGATGTTTAGGAATTTCCCAGAAGACAGTGGTGGGGAGCATTTCAGAAATGGAAAACCCTATTTCCCCTAATGTTTTAAGAAAAAAGTGTACAGTGTTTGAGAAATGGAACTGAGGAGGTATCTAAAACATGAAGGGCTCCATCTGAATTTTATGCTAGGAATAAATACTTCTAATTTCAGTCATTTAACAAATTCTCATTAAGTGTCTGTCATGGGTAGGCTAAGCAACATTCTAGATGTTTTGGGTACAGCAGAGTTAACACACACACACACACACACACACACACACACACACACAGCTATGACCAGTCCCTTCCTTTGTGGATCGTAAAACAAATAATCACAGGAATAAATGTAAAGCTGCCAGTGTGTCTGAAATGCATGTGAAGAGGTACGTAATTCTGTCATAACCTGTAACAAGGGATTTGACATGCAGAGGTCAGAGGGTACTCTCCTAGATAAATAAAATTAAGCAGACATTTATCTAAACAAAAAACTAAATTTGAATGAAGTGAAGATAACTTCTGCCAACTCTACATTTAAAATATACCTAGAATCTAGTCACTTCTTACTGCCTCTACAGCTACTGCTTATGTCCAAGCCCAAGCATATACTCATCAGGTGACTGTCATCTCGTCACAGTGGCTGGAGTGAGTCAATTAAAACCAAAGCAAGACCATGTCCTGCTCTATGCAAAGCTCTCCAGTGGCACATAGTAGTTGCTTAATCAATAGTTGTTGAATATGTGAAAAGATGAATAAAGGAACAAGAATTCATGCGAAGATAAGAAAACACACGCAAAGGACCTGTGAGAGAAGACACCAAGCACGTAAGAGTAATGGGGATAAGGCTATTGTGACTCATGAGAAGAGATGAGGCCAGCGTGGCGAGTACAAATCAGACCATGAAGAATCTCGTAATACTGGTGCTGACCTAAGCACATCAGAAAGACCTTGAATGTTTAAGTGGGATGTATGATATGATCAGCTTTTTGCAGATCACTCTTTGCCGTGAGCATATTAGGGGTTGTAAGCAGTACCTTGGGTGAGACAGGAGATAGAAAGAAGAAGATGGATTCAAGAGGTGTTTTACAAGATTTAGAAGTAGATTGGGTGAGGAGGATGGGCAAGAGGTAAATTTCAAGAGTAACACTAGTTTTCTTTCTTTTTTTTTTAAAGATTTTATTTATTTATATGGCAGACAGAGATCACAAGTAGGCAGAGAGGCAAGCAGAGAAAGAGGAGGAAGCAGGCTCCCCGCAGAGCAGAGAGCCATATGCAGGGCTCGATCCCAGGACCCTGAGATCATGACCTGAGCCGAAGGCAGAGGCTTAACCCCCTGAGCCACCCAGGCGCCCCAACACTAGTTTTCTTGAACTAATGTAGGAAGCTCTAGAAGAAGGCCAGATTTGGGGAGCAGAAACTCATGAGTTAGCTGTGGACATATTGGGTCTAAGTGCTTTGACGGCACGCAAAGGTAGCATCAAGTGGTCCACTGACATGGTCTGGAACTGGGCTAAAGGTAGACGTGTATGAGTCACTGGAAGCCATAGTATTTAGGAGCAGTCTGCTAATCTAGGGCCTCTCAAGCTTTAAGGGTCACTGAAAGTATTTGGGGATTTTGTTATGGTGCAGATTCTGCTGGAAGGGGTCAGGAGAGAGTCTGATATTCTGAATTTGAGAGTCTGATACTCTGAATTTCCGCTGGCTCCCAGGGTTCTGATGTTGCTGATCTTTGTATCATATTTTGACTAAAGAAGTATCTGTTACTATGTAGCCTGTTTGGTTCTGAATGAAATGAGAATAAGGTCAGCCAGCAGAATAAGAAAGTGATACGCATCTTTTATGTCTGAAAAAAATAGATACATACAGGACATAAAGCAATAAAAGAAAAAATGGAAAATAACCTATTGCTTGCCAAAATGTTAATAATATTTTAAGGTTATATCATTGTAAGTGGTCTAAATTCATTAAAATATTTTAACAGTCTTCTGGATTTTTAATGGTCTTCTAGAATTTCCCATTTAAATAAATGATCCTGTGTAAACAATGTTACAGCAAAAAAAAAAATTGTGTTTGAAATGCAAGCTACTTATAGCTGCCTAGAGGCACCTAAATCATAAGCTGGGATGGGATAGAAGTTACAAGTTCCTTTGAGATTTAAATAAATTTGGATCACACTCCTAAACCTGTTTCTCAAGAGACACTTTTTTTTTTTTTTTTTTCATATGGAATGGGAGGTTGGGGTTATTCCTTTTGGTTACCTCTTCCTCTGAATCCTACTAAATTTTCAGTTTATACTCTGATTTTTCACACTAAGTATGATGTTCTGTTTTTTTCAGTGAGTTACGCTAAATGCCACTGCTTTGATTTCTTTACTTTTATAAAGTATAAAAGACATGACTGTGGGGGGCAACAGTTGACTGAAGTTTTAGAACTTGGAGGGGAGGGCATCGGTCAACAGCAAACAACAAATGAAACAGCATGGATTTAAAATATAGACAAGTATGTTATTTTTATTTTTTTTAAGATTTTATTTATTTATTTGACACAAAGATCACAAGTAGGCAGAGAGGCAGGCAGAGAGAGAGGGGGAAGCAGGCTCCCCACTGAGCAGAGAGCCCGATACCGGGCTCGATCCCAGGACCCTGAGATCATGACCTGAGCTGAAGGCAGAGGCTTCAAACCAAAAATTTGTGCAGAAATACTACTTGTGGGTTACACTGAGCCACCCAGGAGCCCCAACAAGTATGTTATTAATATGCCTTAGTCCTTCCTGGCTCCTGGAGCTTTCCACCCACCATCCCCATACTGAGAGGAACCTGTCACCCACTATGGAACTTCCTGTGCTGAGCTTCCTCCAAACTCTTCTCTTCAGTTGTTCACCCAGATTCCCAGATTATTATTTATTTCTGTAATGGGCATGAATGATTTTCTAAAAAAACACAGGCTAAGAAAAAATTGAAACTCTGTGTTTCTTCTTGTCTCTATTTATGCTTAATTAAGGAGCACTTGTTTCTGCAGAGGATGAAAAAGTAACCTTGACAATTGAGGGTAGGTTATTTCTGGATGGAGACATGAGCAATTTAGGGTTTTCCTCCACCAGTTCAAGATTTTCATATGATCTACACTTCCTTGGTGAACAGAATCCCCAAGGCTGCTTCTGCTCTATGGACTCTGCTTACTCACCTTCATACTCCTCTTGGGGCACAAGAAACTCGTATCTTCTCATTATACTTTATTGGAGAGCACAGAATATTTTCATGGGCACCCTTGAACCAGCCTCCTAGATAGCTTTCTTGATTATTACTGAAGTTACCACCCAAACCAGCATTTTGGATATGTATTCTCTACTAGTTTTGATCCTAAGTTACCATTCCAAAATATGGCTACAGACCCTTCTGCACTGGGATTCCCCTAAACGTAACTGGGATTTCCTTTGCACTGGGAGCAAGTCCTGCAAAGTTTCACTCTCCTATTTAATGTTCACCACAAACTCTGTACCCTGAGCTCTCAATGAATATCCATGCTTTTAAAGTCCCATGAAAGATCATTTCTTTCTTAAGAGCCTGTGAAATAACAAAATTAGTTTTTGAAACTCTAAATTGATTATTAATTTTTCTAGTCTTCATACACTGCCCCTGCCTGCCCACCCTGCCAATGTTATTGATTCAATTAGTGGTGACTATTTGGGGAACTTTGCACACCCAGGAATAAATAAACATTAAAGACATACTTGTTAATATTCTGAAAATATTTTTCTTCTACATTTCTTAAGGAAAAAAAAATTCTATCGTTCCTGCTTAGCCCAGAGTATGTTATTTTCACAGTAAAAAATTTCTATTAAGATGTGTTTTAACAAGTAGTATTTCTGCACAGATTTTTGGTCAGTTATTATAATAACAACTTTCTGTTTGGGTTTGGGTTTGTCATACTGTATTAAAATATTTTTTTAAAAATTTAGATTCATCAGCTACATAAAAATTGTATGATTTAAAAGTTACTCATATTTACCTTGTGGCTAAAAAAAAGAACACTATTCTTTTTTTTTTTAAGATTTTATTTATTATTTATTTGACAGGCAGAGATTACAAGCAGGCAGAGAGGCAGGCAGAGAGAGAGAGAAGCAGGCTCCCCACTGAGCAGAGAGCCTGATGGGGGACTTGATCCCAGGACCCTGAGACCATGACCTGAGCCGAAGGCAGGGGCTTAACCCACTCAGCCATCCAGGTGCCCCAATAACACTATTCTTGACCCATATTTAGGCTAAAAATGAACCTTATAATATAGGGAAAATCAAGCTAGTGCCTACAGTAAATATAAGTTTCCACAGGGACTCTTTTTTTTTTTTAATTAAAGATTCTATTTATTCACTTGACAGACAGAGATCACAAGCAGGCAGAGAGGCAGGCAGAGAGAGAGAAGGGGAAGCAGGCTCCCCACCTAGCAGAGAGCCAAACTCGGGGCTCAATCCCAGGACCCTGGGATCATGACCTGAGCCGAAGGCAGAGGCTTTAACCCACTGAGCCATTTTTATGGACCATTGTTTTATGTGACCATTGTGAACTCTAGAAAGTATATTATATCTTGTATCATGGGAAATGTGGGTAACTTTATTAGGAAGTTTGTCCTTTATTCTTAGGATTTTTTTAAGAGAGTGGTATATTTCTTTACCTTAAATTTTGCATATAGTTGATTTTTATTAATACTACTAGATAAACTAGTTATATTCTTCAAATATCACAGGTTCTATATTTTTCTAAAGAGTGAGATGTTTTCATGTCTTTCCCAAAATACTACATTTAAAGCACTATGTCATATCTAGAAAAATCAGTAATATACAGAGGGTTTGTCAGATTACACTATAAAAATTAGGATGGTAGGCTCAAATAATAAAAGTTCAATAGAACCATAATAATATCCTTAATGATTATTGTAATTAAATCTACTCTGTGTTTTACTTGTGAATTACTTGACATTGAGACGACACTGATGAAATTTCTGCTGCTCTGAAAGTTTGGGAGCAAATTAATTTTTCAAAACACTACTGGCAATTTAATACACATATTAATTGATATTTAACTTTATGCAGTGAAATTGTTTCCTGAAAAATTAATTACTTTATCTTCCATTTGGGTTAATTATGAAGCAATACAACTTCAAATTAAAAGTGTAAATGGTTTTGATTTAATTACATTGTGATCATTAATAATGTAGGTAAGTTTCTTCCACTTAAAATACCTATGATCAAAGAATATTTTCCCAAAAGATTCTTTGTATATTTTTGCTATATTTTGGAAAGGGATGCTTGAGTATATAAGTAGAAGATGGAAGTGTATTAATAAGAAAATTTATCAGTGGGAGTCCTATGCAGAATCAGAATTTTTAAATTAACAACCATAAGAGTATTTATCTAATACAATGGGTACAAGATTTAGTAGCAGGAAGATTATCAAATTAATCCAGTGCATGTCAATTATTGACAGAAATATTGAAAAAAAAAGGAATCTATAAAATGTATCCCACAGTTAGTGGGATGTATAAAAAGGGACATACATTATTTTCCCATTTGCAAGAGAAATGTTTTGATATTTAAATGCTGTCATTTCTTCTTTGATTATTTCCTCTCCTGGGGAAGTTTAGTCTTGAAATTTTCAGTGTTTTTGAGTCAATGCCATGATATCTCTTCTTTTAAAAATATATATTTCATTTTTATTTATAAGGGGTAATGTCTTGCTATGTAGCTAATAATCTTTAAATACCTCACAGGGATAACTTAACAAATCTTGGAAGCCCTATGTTTCACAGCTTTGTAATCACAGTCATTTTCTTTCTTTTTTTTTTTTATCGCAGTCATTTTCAATAATGTTTTTCTTTAGTGTATTCTCGGCATGGAACAGAAGACTTAAGTTTGACCTGCAGGCATCTAGACATGTAGTATTTAATTTAAAAATCCTTTAAAGTCATTTTAGGAAAATTATTTCATGATGAATCACAATTCAAGTTTATAAATTAACTATTTATACTCTGTTTCAATCTTTTCCACACCTCTTACACTTCACCTTGTACTGAAGAGTGATAATAGAATTTGAATCCCTGATCCTGAATTCAAAGTTATGTGGCAATTTATGAAACACTCAAATAGACTACTTAAACTTTTATTATTAAATTGGCAGGTCATGAAATTTTGCCCTGGGCTTCTGCAAGCCAATCTTACAGGGAGAAGAATCAGGTCAGACAGAGTATCTTGCATTTAACACCTTTTTTTCCAATTAGATTTCAAGCTAGGAGTCTCTTAACAAAAAAAAAAAGTAAAATTGAAAAATATTGAATGATACAGCACTTAGCCTAAATGTATAATTGGCAAATATATAAATTTAATGAGTAAAATACTATTCCACCTTTCTACATATTCAGCAGGAAAATATAATTTACCTAAGATTGAGTACTTCATCAAGACTAAATCACTTCAGATTTGCTCAATTACTGCTACAAATTTGAACATAATAACCAAAAGTATCAAAGTAATTTACTTTATCACAGTCCATGTTTGACAGCACCATGCATATCACTAGATGGCCTCCCATTTAATAATTATTTTTAGACGTGTTTTATGTATATGATGGTAAAATATCTTTTCTGCAATTTGCCATAAGAACGTCAACAATACCTAATACTTGCCAACTTACTCTATCGATAATATTTACTGATTTACTGTAATTTACAACCTAGGATGTTAACAAATGTTCTATAGTTCTATTGTTTATATTTAAAATGCATTGTTTTCTACATCAATAACCCCACATCTGGGTGTTTCAGAATTTAACAGCAGCAGGTGCCCCCACCAAAGACCAAAATATCTGAAAGTTTTCATTTATTTCCTTTGAAAATTAGTTGTTTGCTCTTTGGCTTAGAGCTTCACTGTTCCATAACCTCCCAGGCCTAAAAGCAGCTTAAACATTCGAGTATGTTTTGGGTTTCACTGGTGTTTCGCCCGATGTTCTTCAGCAACCTGTCCTCTCAGATACAGCCCGTGTGGTTTTTCTGATGCCCTAAATGGACAACTGGGATGCCCTCAGCTTGAGCCTATCCTTGAGCCACTCCAGGAGGCTTTGACGTGTACACAAGGCAACAATTCATTTCTGGTAGTGAAGTGAATGGAATACATTAAGCACACATCCTGAATTCTGAACCGTTTTCTGTTTACTTTGAATTGTAATTCAAGGCATTGAGGTCAGGCTCCAAATCTTGGGATATATTAGACCCTACTGTTCTCATAAATTGTTAGCTCTGTTTTCTCTGTCTTAGGACAGAAAATGGCCTGAGAGAAGGTGACTTCATGTGTGTTATTTGGGTATAGGAAAAGAAACAATGCCCTCCTCTTTGCCTCAGAGAAGCGTGACAACATGCCTTCTAACACACACCCTGGGACGCGAGAGCCAGCCATGCCCTTGCCAGCTCCAGTGAAACCTCATGATTTCTGACACTGTGTTCCCTCCATCGCAAGGGAAAATAGAGAAAAGACACCTTATGGAGTTTTCTTCAATTTTAGAAATCTCGACTGGCTAATAAGTAAGGGAAGAGGCAAAAATGAGAATCTAAATGTATTCATTTCTGATTTCAAATCCTTCAAGAATATTATCTCTTTTTTTTTTCATATTTGACCATTGGGGATTTATTTGACTTCAAATAAACAGAGCTTGGGACTAAAGAAAGGGGACTAATTATCAGCTTAATAAAAGATACTGACATTTTGAAAGGAAAGGGAGATTAATAGTGATCTTACTGGAATCTAGGCATACTATATGCAGATAAATCCACAAATGTACCATGAACGGGACACAGGTGTACAGAATAACAAAACTTCTGTGTTAATAAAAATAACAACGCTGTTGAAAACAACCCTAAACCCAGAATGCTAAACTATACTATGCAGAGGATTGAAAATACAAACACAGCCTGCCAGAAGGAATTTAATTTTAGTTCAAAGATACAGAAGTGCCCTGGAAGGGCATTAGAAAAATAAACAAGATCTATCAACTTTTTAATATTACATTAATGAAAAGATATTTATTGCCAGATAAATCAAACCTGACTATGATCAAGCATCTATATCAAATGTTCGACTTTTAGCAGACACAATGATCAAAAAGACAAGTGATTCCTTGGGGTTGTGTAAACAAAATATAGATTAAAGGACACTCCATAGAATTAAAAGAAAGCCTTTTTAAAAAAATGTCAGATAAAAAGAAATGGAGGAGAAACATTCTATAGATTAAAGGAGAGGGACGCCTGGGTGGCTCAGTTGGTTAAGCGGCTGCCTTCGGCTCAGGTCATGATCCCAGCGTCCTGGGATCGAATCCCACATCGGGCTCCTTGCTCGGCAGGGAGCCTGCTTCTCCTTCTGCCTCTGCCTGCCTCTCTGTCTGCCTGTGCTCGCTCTCTCTCTCTAACTAATAAATAAATAAGATCTTAAAAAAAAAAAATTAAAAAAAAAAAAAGGAGAATGTAGAGACAGAATAGATAATCTCTAGATGTAGAAGTCACTTATATTTGGCAAAAATAAACAAGTATTTTTTTAAAATCATAAGACAATCAGGGAAACAGAGACAGGATTGTTATTTGTTTACTCAAGGCAATTTTTACTGTTTCATGGTTGATAATGGGATTGTAGTTATGTTTTGTCAGAGCCACTATTTTATACTAAAATGGCTGCACACTAAATGTTAGGCTGTCTGGTAATTATGTCAAAATAATTCCAGAGGATTGGACGTATGGATGAAACAACATTGGCCATGAGTTGATAATTATAGACATGTGAGTCCATTATACAATTTTTTTATATTTAGGTATGTGATTGGATTTTCCATAATAAAAAGGATAAGGAGGTTCTTGAAAGTAATTTTTGTGAGAATAGCATGTCCCTGGACTGCTGGACCCTGGACTGTGAAACTGAGCCTGAGTTGGGCTCAGGGAGTCTGTTTGAAGTTTCTTTATCTCCCTCTGCCCCTCCACCGCCCCCACGCCACTCTCTTCCTCACTCTCTTAAATAAATAAACACATCTCTTTATTTTTGAAGTTTTCTTTTCTTTCTTTGTTTTTATTTTATTTTTTTTTAATATTTTTAAATAAACATATAATGTAACCCCACCCCCTCAGTTTGTTTTATGACATTAAGAGTCTCTTTTGGTTTGTCTCCCTCCCAATCCCATCTTGAAATAAACACATCTTTAAGAAAAGATAAAAAATGTTCTGTCATTTCTTTTCTTTTTTTTAATTAAGATTTTATTTATTTATCTGACAGACAGAGATCACAAGTAGGCAGAGAGGCAGGCAGAGAGAGAGGGGGAGGCAGGCTCCCCGCTGAGTAGAAAGCCCGATGCCCGGAGGCTCCATCCCAGGACCCTGGGATCATGACCTGAGCCGAAGGTAGAGGCTTTAAGCCAATGAGCCACCCAGGCGCCCCTGTAACTTATTTTCTCTATAGCAAACTGTTAAATTGAGCATTTACAATTTAACAATGACTATACTTAACACTGTATCTATCAACTTAGTGTATGCTCACAGCAGCCAAATAATGTAGGAAATACCATCTCTATTGAACGGTGAGGAAGGTGACATTAGAATACGGTGATTAATTTGCCAGTTGTCACGTAGCTTGTAAATGATGGCCGCTCTTTATACATGAAATGTTGACGTCAAAGGCCATTTGATCATTTTATTATCAAAGTCTCTCAAGAAGGTAGGAGAAGCTAGCAATTAATTTGCACCTATTGTACTAAAAATTTTAACAATAATATTATAATACACTCTCATTACATCCTTCTGAGAAAGGTGCTATTATTTTTCTCTATGATGAGACAGAGGCACAATGAAATTAAATAATTTGCTCAAAATCATACAACCTGTAGATTTTGAAGTTGGTATTTAAACTCAGCATGGCCTGTTTTCAAAGTCCATTTATTTGGTATTATATCAAATATTGGCAATCTTTTGCATTCAGCTATTGGAGAAAATAACCACCAACACTGGTGTCCAGCCAAAAAAAAAAAAAAGATTTTAATCTTATTTGTATTTTTATACAATGCCATTCCCTTTTGAAATACTATTTTCTTGAATAGGGAATATTTGATCTGGCTGTTACATCGCCAAGTGGAAAATGTGTTCTGATTCAAATATGTGGTAGATCTTATTCACTGGGGCTTATAAATAGCTTATCTGTTGTCATGCTTGCTTTTCTTATATATACTTATACATATGCTGCTCATAGATCATGTATATTGTCTGTAGTAAACTGGACCCTTCAAGTTTTTGGACCATAGGAACAAAAACTCACCAGATTTGGAATGGAAAAAAGTACGAAGGGACCTTATTTGATTCTAGTTTTTAATGCATTGTTTGGATAGTTAAGGCAATTTAATCCTGAGAATTATTTTTATGAAGAAATATATTCACCCTTCTCCTTGCATTTTCACATAGGAAGCCTGCAGAATTAACACAGTTTACTTCAGTAGGCATCAAACTTTTGCCAGGTGCTTCTCCCCTCAGTGAGTCACAGGTGGGGGTCCTTAAAAAAATCTAAATTGTGTTCTCATCATGATGGCAGCATTTTAATACAGGTATAAAGATACACATAAAATCATAAAATATATTCTGATGAAAAGAGGAAGTGGGGAAGATCAAGAAACCAATTAATTTGGAGCTAATGTAGTTGGGCACGATTTGCTAGAAGAAATGGGATTTTAACTGTCTATGGGGTAATTCCAGGCCAGGAGATACGGTGAGATCAGATTGGGAGAGTTTTCTTAGTAAGGCTAAGAGAATGTGCTTTATTCCAAAGCAAATAAGAATGGATAGTAGCCTTTTGAGCAAGAGAAACAATTTTATACAAGTCATATTTAAGTAAGATTTAGTATGGCAGTCTTATGTTTAGTGAGTTGTGTCAAGGAGAGTTTATGAGCAAAGGGAATGCTATTGTAGCCATCCAGATGTCAAGTGATGAAGTATGGTGTGGAGTAGGCAGTGGAATCGAAAAGGAAAATAGACTAAGGATAAAGATGGATAGAGAATGCATGCATGGATGGTGATAGATGGATCGCTAGATCCATACACACATACTGAGTTTTGTACTAATTAAGGCAAACATAAAGATATCATAAGAAAAAAATTAAACCTTTAAAATACAGTTGTATAAAACAGGTAGGAGAACATCTTTGGTTTTATGTGAGTATGCTGGGCTTGCCAGGCGGTCTGATCAATGAAAAGTTCATCTTCCACTTTCTACTCTACCTTCCTCTCCTTTATTTTCTGCATCTACTTGTGTCTGTTTTCTCTCCTTGGTAAGGGAAGTTGGGGGGAACATGAGCAGGTCAAGAAATTTCCTTTTCAGCCAGTGAAACAATGTCCCTCAATAGGTCTACCTCAATGCATACATCAGAATGCTGTTCCATGGCCGTGCTTGACTGCCAGGAAGCCCAAGCTTTGGTATCTCTGCGCTTGGGAGATTGCTACCATTTTGCTTTTCTAAACCTCGATATCTCTACTGGTGAATCAGTGTTTGTGTATTTCCTGTTAGTCATGAGGAATATTTGAGGTAATTATTTATTTTCTCTTGTATTTATTTATTTTGGAGAGAGAGAGAGAGAGCGTGCACACACATGTGCGTGGGGGAGGGGCAGACGGGGAGAATCTCAAGCAGACTCCCCACAGAGCATGTAGCCCTTGGGGGAGGAGAGGAAGAGCTTGATCCCAGAACTCATGACATCGTGACCTAAGCTGAAACCAAGAGTCGGTGGGTTAACCAACTGAGCCACCCAGGCATCCTAGAGATAATTAAAGATGATTATTAAAATTTTGAAATGTACAAATACCTTATTACTGATGTTTAACCCACAGTAAGAAAAACAAAATATAAAGCAACAAATTAGTGGAAACTAGGAAAAAGCAAAATTGCCTTCTGATCACTTTTTTTAAATTTTAAGGATTGTTATTAGCTACCCAAAGCTATCACTACCCATTCATAAGCCAATAATCAGTCTAGAATGTTTAGGAAAAAGTAAGTGAAAAAACTCTTCAGTGCAGGATGTTAGTTGTTTTAAAAGGTGTGTCTTTAAATTTGGGGGATTTGGCATTAATAATATTGAGTGCCTTTGATTGAAGTGCACTTAGCAAACATCTAAAATGCAGTCTCTGCCACAGGTTTGCTTCATTCACTTCTTTAAGTAAAGTTTTCTCTGGGAGATTATGTGGTAGCAGTTAACATTAAAAAGCAACACTGAACAACTGTGGCAGAAAGGACCCAAAAAAAGGCATATCCATTTGAAATTCCACAAAGGATTATGTAAACATCTTATGTTCCTTCTCCATCTTTGTAGATCACTTAATTTTTAATGGCTACAGAGTTTCTGGATCATGGTGTTTGAATTGTAGATGCAGATAATTGAATATATTCTGAAAACAAAATTTGGCAATTGCAAAATATTTATCTATTGGACTTTAATGTGTGTGTGTTATGGTCAACCAATTTAGTTATTTTTATGACTAGAATAAGTCATCATTGAAAATTATTTTTGCTGGTCCCTGGGACCACACATTTAATTATATTCAAGTTGAATGTTTTTATTTATTTTGAATTCATGTCCTACCTCTGTAAGAAAATAGTAATCACTTTGATGGCAAGAAATATTTAATCAAGTCCTCAGTCTCTCTTTGTGTCAGGGAAATAGGAGATGCTCCATAAAGACTCACTTTGTTTTAAAGAAGTATTTAATAGCATAGACTGCATAGAAGACCAATACCTGAAGACATGCTTCAGATCTACTGGAGGTCAGGATACAGGTAACAAAACCCAAATAAGGCTAAACATTGATAAAAGCTGGTGTGTAAAATTAAGTAGAAACCACTGTGATAGAAGTTGAGAGTAAAAGACATCAAAGGCAAGCAGACATAATTTATGTAAAATAACTTCTGGAAAGCCTAGTAAAATTTTAAAGAAATAGAGAAGAGTTGAGATGGCCTAAGAGTTGCTGGCAGAACTTATCTCACAATAACTGAGAACGAGTAGCTTCAGGACTGTAAACAGTATGTCAACATTCACGGGAAAGCTGGTGGTGTGAAATCGTCCAAGTTGTAAAGGAAAGATAAGTCAGGAAATTGGTGGTTTTGAAAAAAATATGTGTATATATAATTTTTCCTGATCTTAAAGTCTGATAATCCACTTATGAAATGTGTAATATTCCTATCAAAATGTATGTCTTAGTCTTTAGGGAGGTGTTTGTTTTTAATGAGAGTAGGGAGGAAGGTTTAAGTCTTTGGGTGATCCTGGTTCATATTTGGGCTTTTCCATTTGTGCTGATTGTACGCTTCAGGCAAGTCTGTCGCATTTTGTTTTTATTTTTTGATCTCATAAGTCTTTATTTTCCGGTATTTTAAAAATAAATGATGATATCATTAGGCTTAAGTGAATGGATATGTAAAACACCTTACAATGTGCCTGGCCTATAGCAAGATCTCAGGACGATAATGGAAGAAAAAAAGAACAACGTTATAGTTGTGAAAAATGATAAAGCACTACTAGCTTGGACCCAGTAACAAAGCAAATGTTCATCAGTGTATTAAGTACATATTAAACAGCTGCGCAGCGCTCATTATTCATTCAGCAAACGTTCATTCAGTGCCCCCCTCTGCCAGGCACCGGTGCTGGTGATAGAGCAGGGGTGTCCTCATTCTTTATAGAGATTCGGAACCAGGTTGGGTGGGAGCTCAACTAGGAAGACCACAGAACCCCTGCCCTCCATGAGAAGCCTGGCAGAATTCTCTTCCATATGCTTCTGGACCAGATATATCAGCGCAAGTGCTTGTAGGTGAATGGATGCTATCCATGAAAAGGGATTACAACAACACGAAAGTACTACATTTCTTTGAGGGCAAATACATTGCTAGACGAGTATTCTCCATATGCCAGAACATGTTTGAAATGCACGGCTCACAGGGAAGTGAGAAATAACTTTAGGTAAGTGTAATTTTAAGTTCAGCAACATACTTTACCCAAATTTTCAAGCAAATGATTTTTTGGGACTTAAAACCTTACAGATGGTAGGTCAGGTGCTAAAAGTGGCCTATTTATACTTTCTTGATTCTTAGCAATCAGAGATTGATACAAATGGAAGGACTGCAAATGTTCCGTAATTCAGGAATTCTCCATTGGGATTAGTGGTTGTCTCGAAACCAACGCTGGTATGTGAGGGTGTAAGTGTTTGTCATATTTTTGCACTGTATATCCATTCTAAGTCTTCACTGAATGCTGCTAGTATTCTGCTAACTGGAGAGGAGCACTGCCATGAGTGAAATGAGTTTTGACTTTATGTATTGTTGCCTGCTAGAGGTGAACATGTTACAAGGGTTATGAGAATAAATCCCTATAAATGTATTCATAGGGTACAAGATAGCTTATGAAACACATAGAATAAGTTATAAATAAGAAACTAGATGGGCACCTGGGTGGCTCAATGGGTTAAGCCTCTGCCTTCGGCTCAGGTCATGATCTCAGGGTCCTGGGATCGAGCCCCTCATCGGGCTCTCTGCTCAGCGGGGAGCCTGCTTCCCCTCCCCCTCAACTCTGCCTGCCTCTCTGTCTACTTGTGATCTCTCTCTTTGTCAAATAAAGAAACTAGGGATGCCAGGGATGCTAAAGGTAATTAAAGCAGGGATAATATTTCAGAAAGAATATTGTTATGCAAAATTTTGTACATCTCATTTTATTGATTAGGAAACAGGGGCACAAATTTGAGTCCGTGCTTTGTGGTCAAGACACATAAAGAAAAAGTGGGATTACCAAAAAAAAAATATTGTTGATCAGGCGAAAACACACCACGTTTTATGGGAAAGCATAGCATTTCCTGGCCCCAGAAATGAAGAAGAGAGGTTCCTGTGGCCTATCCCTGAAACATTCATTGAGTTCGGTATCAGACAAGAAAGGTAGTACAAATGTTTGTTATAGCATCTGTCAATAGAAGTTCAAAGTTCCATGTTAAAATACAATTCAGTGTCAATAAAAATGTATATATATATATTCAACGAAATTCCTATGGAGTCATATTAAATTATGAATAAATTCAACGAAAATCCTATGGAGTCAAGTAAACTGTGTATAAGGAGTCTTGCTCTCCTCATGAGAGAAAAATCTAGATTCATTGGCATGGAAGCATGCACATCATATCTTCAGATCATTTTCTGTGATTAGTATTATTTTTTTTATACCCAGACTTTTTATGAGAACCAGGTCCTGATTTTCTTTTCAATATGATTTGGTGGACTGTTGGTATCCAATTCCCCATTGGAGGAGGCTGGGATTCCCTGGTTCTCTCCTTTTGAACATGGCCATGACCTAAATCTTGGAGAAAGAACAGAGAGAGAGCCTGAAGTCCTTTCCCCACTTCAGAGTGCTGGGAATTACAAATACCCAGACACTGGGTCACCCAGAGAGCTGAAGTGATGCCATTCACTTCCCTCCTCACTTATCTTGTTTTTTCACCAGGCTGAATTTTCCAAAAGTCATTTTGCTTCCATCTACTTTGTGAATTGTAGTATTAGGACTGCTGCTTAGAACAGGATGTGTGCTTCCATCTACTTTGTGAATTGTAGTATTAGGACTGCTGCTTAGAACAGGATGTGCGTTTCATAGGATGATGGTGAAAATGACTATAGGGTCATACATGAAGAGGAACCCCAGAGAGCCCAGCACAGGGATTCCCTTGTTTGTCTGCACTTTGGAATACTCAGGGAGCTTTGAAAAAGACCGAGGCTGCATTTCACTTACAGAGTGATTATGATTTAATCATATTTACAGAGATTATGATTTCATTGGTTTGGGGTGTGGCCTAGGCTTTGGAAGTTTGGAAGGGTCTCTAAGTAATTCGTAAGTGCACAGGAATAGGGGAATCACTGACCTAGCACCTAGTAAATGCTCCTCACCTTAGGTCTTCCTATTGCTAGGTAAACTTTCATGAAGGCTGTGGTCCTCTAGGCATCACAAGCTAATTTTAATTTCCCAGATGTGTATTCAGTGTTACAGCAGATGCCATGGAAAATGACACTTTTGTGTTTCTGTTTAAAGTGAAAACTTAAATTACAACATGCACTTTTTTAAAGTACCATAAAACGTATTGTGCAATGTACGCTACTAATCACATCTTTTTCTATATGGGAATAAAAAAAAGTAAATCATGAGTCCAGCAATTACAGGCAGTTCAAGAGCTGACTTTGCACAATGTCAACAAGTAAAAAGATGTGCTCAAGCATTCAGTAATGATTTGCAAGTCAGCAAACAGTGATAGCAGCTGCTTTATAGGTGGAGAAAAACTGTAGCTCATTTTTGCCCTCAGGGAATCTACGTGTTTAATTCATTTCCTGTTGTAAATGTGAAAATGTTCATTAGACTTAAAAAAATATCGTCTCCTATCATGTACATAAAGTTGATGTGAATTAACCGATTCAAAACATGGATGCATAAACAGTGAATTCTGGAACACTGAGAAGAAATTTAAAAAAAATAAAAAATTTTAAAAATGATAAAAAAATAAAAATAATAAAATAAAAAAAAACATGGATACACTGGTTTAGCCTAAAAAATCAACAGGGCTCAATCAAGAGCAGATTCAAAGAGGCTCAAATTCAAAGGCAATTTAAGGAGTCTTCTTAAAGACTCCTTACCCAAATCCTCTCATCTTGTGAAGGAGGAAACCCTTTATCAAAGGTATTAGCAGCTATTCCAGGATCTTATGAAGATCTAATAGAAGACAACAGAGTTGATTTCTTCCATCTTCCAAACCATTGAGCTTTTTTATGTGATGCTGACTTCCTGGAAAATGAGCTTCATGGAATGCCAAAGCTTAATATGGTTCAAATCGAGATCCTTTAAATCAAAGAAAGTGAATTCATTAAGGTGGTGTCAAAGCAAAACTTGCGCTGACAAGGTTAAACAGGCAACAGAGACTTTAATCCAGGCAATTGCAAAGAGGGGAAAGACCAGAACTAAATCTGAGCTCAATTCTACTGAAGCAGAGCGTGGGAGTAAGGGTGAATGGTGAGTACGTCTGCGTATGCCAGCTGAGAACACAGGCCATTTTTGTTGGCTGCTTGGTTCTGCTCAAAGGAAAAGTAAATGTTCTCTGATAGTTCCACAACTCCAGAAAGGTGCCCACCAATTAGGATCCTACTGTCCCACAGAGACTGGAAAGGGGCACTAACTTCCTTGATGTTACCTTTCAAAGAGGTGATTCCCAGATCCTTGAGATAAGATATTATATAACTGGCAAGGAGCATTTAAAAAGATTTACACCTCAAAGGGACAAAATAAGAATGGACAAAAAGTAAACATAATTAATTAATTAAAAATAAAAACTTTTTAAAAAAGAGACCGAATTATATCTTGTAGATTCTAACATCTTTCCGTTACCTGGACTTTAGAATAAAATATAATATTTGCTACTGCTGCTGAAAAAAAATGGGCAGCTACAAGTTTTCTAAAGTAAATGTTCTAAGAAAAGGCAGGTCAGGAGCCAGTCAGGAGGAAGCCTGCCTGAAGTTTAGTCAAGCTGAGGCAAAATGTTGAAGACATTTTGTTCAGAAAAAAAATTCCCCATTTTAATTCTAGATGATATCTTGTATATTTTTAAAACTCTACTCACATCTGTTTTACTTGATTTTCACATCAGATTATGAATTTTCAGCAACAAAAAATGATAACTTATTTGGTGGGTTAGAGTATTGAGACACAAGGATATTAACAATCTTAGTAAGTCTCAAAATTGATAAATGGCAGAAGCAGGAGAAGTCACAGCCACTCTAAACCCAGGGACCAGGAGGCACATTGATAAAATGATTCAAAAAATACTACCCAGGTGAAAAAGAGAGTTCAGGAAAGGGTGGCAGGGAAGCTCAGAGGCAGTCACACAAATCCACACACGACAGAAACATTATATACACAAAGCAGCTGTATGAGTGTGTCTGGAATGCTCATTTTTTAGTGCTGGATGTAAGCAAGGTTCTCTGCAAAATCATACAAGAGCCACAAAGATGAAAAACACATAGTCCCCCACGACTCTGAAATTCTAGATTCTTGTTTCACATGTGTGATTTTTACCAAGATCGTGGCAGAGAGACCAAAGCATGTGCTTGTTAAATACATTTCTACCTAATATGTCAGTGATCTTAACATCTGTTAGATATGATACTCTTGTGGCATCATAAAATAGAAGTCATTAACAGTCTTGAGTCTCTCTTCAACTGACAATTGACTCCATCTTCAGCTTATGGCCAAGATGGAGTAAAAATAAACCAGATTCATCCTGTCACTGGAGGCAACAGGAATAATGAACAAATATATAAAACAACAGTTTTCAAGACACTGTGTAGCAGACAATGACACTGACTCTGGGAGATGTGAAACCAAAGAAATATACTTTAGATTAACTTAGCTACGTTCCTTGAGAGAGGGCCCAGGCCATAAAGTTGGGCAGTACAGCTTAAGGGACCCCTTTCATTCCCTGGAAACAAGAAGTGGAACTTAGAGTTACACTTCACAACTCATTCTATGAGGCGCGATAACCTAAATCCAAACACAGATAGAGGTGTTTGGGGAAAAGAAAACTACAAACCATACACATCCGGGTCATAGATTCAGAAACTCTAAACAAAATTTTAGCAGATAGCACCCAACAACATATGAAAATGATAAGGTTTCATGAGCAAGTAGGATTTATCTCAGGAATGCAAGAGATTGGGTTAATGTTTGTAAATCAGTATAATTTACTACACTAACAGAAGAGAGAGTGTAATATCTCAGAAAGAGTATTTGACAAAATTCAGCATTTATTCCTGATAAAACTCTCAACAAACTAGGAATAGAGGTGAACTCTTTAAAATGATAGAAAACACCTATGACCTTCAGCTAACATTATGCTTAATGTTGAAAGACTTAATGTTTTTCCCCTAAAATGAGTAATAAAACAAAGATATATGTTCTGGCTACAGAATATTCTTTCGATATTATACCAGATTTTTACCCAGTAAAATAAAGCAGAAAAAAAAAATCAAGAAGGCATTCTCTGAAAAAGGAGACATTAAAGTGACATTAAAGATGATGTGAGGGGCGCCTGGGTGGCTCAGTGGGTTAAAGCCGCTGCCTTCGGCTCGGGTCATGATCCCAGGGTCGTGGGATCGAGCCCCGCATCGGGCTCTCTGCTCTGCGGACAGCCTGCTTTCTCCTCTGTCTTTCTCTGCCTCTCTGCCTACTTGTGATCTCTCTCTATCAAATGAATAAATAAAATATTAAAAAAAAAAGATGATGTGACCATTCAAGTAGATAATCAAAGGGAGTCTTTAAAAAGGCGACCAGAACTAACAATTATAAATTTGCAAGATAAAAAAATAATATGTAAAATCAAATGTACTTGGAGCACCTGGGTGGCTCAGTCAGTTAAGCATCAGCTCTCTGTTTTGGCTCAGGTCATGATCTCAAGGTTGTGAGATGGAGCCTCTCGTGGGGCTCCCAGCTATGTGAGGTGTCTGCTTGACATTCTCTTCCTTTGTTTCTCCCCCACTCATCCTGTTTCTCTCTCTCACTCTCTCTCTCTTTTGCTCTCACACTTGCTGTCACTCTAAAATAAATAAATAAATAAATAAAATCTTTTAAAAAATCAAATGCACTTCAATAAATCAGCAACAGAAAATTGGAAATAATAACAATACCACTTATAAAAAGCATCAAACCTATGAAATTCCTTGGAATAAATCTTATAGAACATGTGAAAAACACTGAACAATGTGAAATGTTGCTAAGAGAAATGAAAAGTACCTGTTAAATGGAGATATGTGCTATGTTCATGGGTAGAGGACTCAATATTTCTAGCAGATCTGTTTCTCCCCAAGTTGCTCTCTAGTGTTAATACAATGCCAATCAATACATCAGAAGACATTTTTTAAATTGCAAACTGATTAGCAAAAATTAACTGGGAAATGGAAAGGAACTAGAGTACTAAAAACTACATTGAAAAAGAAGAACCAGGGACGCCTGGGTGGCTCAGTTGGTTAAGCAGCTGCCTTCGGCTCAGGTCATGATCCCAGCGTCCTGGGATCGAGTCCCACATCAGGCTCCTTGCTCGGCAGTGAGCCTGCTTCTCCCTCTGCCTCTGCCTGCCACTCTGTCTTCCTGTGCTCTCTCCCGCTCTCTCTCTATCTGACAAAATAAATAAAAATAAAATCTTTAAAAAAAAAAAAAGAAAGAAAAAGAAGAACCAAATTTGTAGAGTAACACTACCTAATTTCAAGACTTATAAAACTGCAGTAATCAAGCCAGTGTGGTATTGGGACAAAGTTAGACAAATTTATCAATGGAGCAGAATAGAGTTCAGAAATAGGTGCATACATATTTGAGCAACTGATTTCCAAACATAGTTGCAAAGGTAACTCCATGAAGAAGGCAAGCCTTTTCAAAAAATCGTACTAGAACTGTCAGAAATTCATATGCAAATAAGTGAATTTCTTTTTTTTTTTTTTAAGATTTTATTTATTTGACAGACAGAGATCACAAGTAGGCAGAGAGGCAGACAGAGACAGAGAGAGGAAGGGAAGCAGGCTCCCCGCAGAGCAGAGAGCCCAATGTGGAGCTTGATCCCAGGATGCAGAGAGCCCAATGTGGGGGCTCGATCTCAGGACCCTGGGATCATGACCGGAGCCAAAGGCAGAGGCTTTAACCCACTGAGCCACCCAGGCGCCCCAAGTGAATTTCAATCTGTACCTCACACCATATGAAAAGAAAAAATCAGAACTTATCATAGACCTCCTGTGAAGTCTAAAACTATACAACTCTTAAAGGAAACTGTAGGGGGAAAGACCAAGGCTCTTGGCAAAATTGTTATTTTTTTTTAACACCAAAAGTGCAATCCCATCCAAGAGCAAATTAATATACTCGACTTCTTCAAGTCTGAAACATTTCTTCTCTTTCAAAGATACTGTTAGAGAGGGTAAAACAAAAACAAAAACACAAAAACAAGCCAGAGTAGGTGAAAATATTTGTGAGTCATATATAAATTTAAAGGACTTGTATCAGAATATGTAAATAATTCTTAGAAATCAATAACGACAAAACAAACAACCTATTTTAAAAATGAACAAATGATTTGAATAGTCATTTCAGCAAATAAGGTATATGGATGAGAAGCAAACTCAGGAGAAAAGATGCTCAACATCATTGATTATTAAGAAAATATTAATTAGTCATTATACATCTATTAGAATGACTAAAATTAAAATAACTGATCTTACCAACTTTTGGAGAGAGTGTGGAAAGAACAAGAACTCTCATACAACAGAGAATGTAAAAGAATAAAACCACTTCAGAACATAGTTTGACAGTCTCTTAAAGTTGAAATATACATCTACCACTTTGGTCCTAGGTACTTAACCAATACATATGAAAAACTTAAATCCATACAAATACTTGTATATGAATGTCCATGTCAACTTTACCCATTATAACCCCAAAATATAGATAAAAATTTGCCTGGAGACAATAGTTGGGGACAGGTAAAAAGAAAAAGGCATTACAAAGGGTCAAGAGAAGATATTTTGACGTGATGGATACACTCATTATTTAGATCGTGATGATAGTAACATAGTTCTATAAATATGTCAAAACTTATCATATTATACACTTAGATATGTACTGTTTGCATCAATTACAATTCAATGAAACTTTTTAAAAATGAAGGAATAAATGTTTGAGTGTGCAGTTGTGAGATCCAGATAGGGTAGGGTGTCACAACACAATTACTGCAGTGACCCAGAAATTTAATATCTCATAGACATCCAAATTTAATAGTATGTCTTAATAACAACATATATTGCAAATTGTGGAATAACCATTGGATCTTAAAACAGGAACACATCCCGATGTTTTTATTTGGAGGAGGGCAAGAAACCTAATTTTACTGGATATAAGACTTAATTGGGTCATAGTTCTCAATAGCTTTACATTTTTTCAGTTCAGTCCCAATTGCCAAAAGATTTAGTAGTATTACTAACACAATGACTTAACTGTACTCATAAAGCTAATGTAGAGTGTATAACGATGGGATATATTCATTTATTTCTCCAATTCACAATTCCATCTTTTATTTATGTAGGAAAATATTATTTGTGAGAATTAACCCAAATAAAAAGTAATTCAGGTCATTAAAAGAGTTGATTCATAACTTCATAAAATTTGAAAACCTTAGCCATCAATTATTATTGATAATTTATGTACAAGTGAAGTCATTAAATTTTTCCTTTGTCCAGATTGCTTTCTCAAACACCAAAACTGATACGATTTTTTTTTCTAGCCTTTGAACACATACTAGAAATTATCTTCTCAAGGCAGCCATGTTTAAACCTGCTCTCCATGTCAATATTATATTCCAAAACTGTTTATGTTCCACTTTTTTGTGTTTGCATAGTCTCCTGCGTAAACATTTTCTATAGCTCTTAGCCCCTTCATTTTAATTATCCACTGACTGGTCTATCTTACCCATTATACTTTTAATACCCTAAGAGAATGTAATATGGTATCTTCACATCGTCCTAATCTAGGATCTACTGTGTGATGTTTATTAAAATGTTGAGTAAATTGATCAGTTTTGGGAGTATATCCCTGGTTTATACAAATCCCGACAAATCTTTTTTTTTTTTCAATATCCATCTTTTTCTAATGTCTGCCCTGTAAATCTAAGTTAGTAAGCTTATATAAAATGCTGGGTTTCTAAATGTTCCCAGCTGATCTATTCAAGTGATTTTAATCAATCTGTTGCAAAAATCATAATAGGAACTACAATTATGTCGCATACTATATGTTTGATAGTATCAAGATGAGATACCACAAATTGCTTGAATAAATCAAATGAAAGAGCCATATGGAGTGTGGATTCTGATAGTAATTCAATCACTAAATTAGAGCCACACATTCATTCTAACCAATGTGATAAGACACCAAATTTGGTACATTTTATTCTTGTGCTTATTATACAGCCTTGCCCAGATTGGGCTCAATAAATTCTAGCTGGATTAAATTCTGTACAAGATGGGCACATTGCATTGCCTGTTCATTTAATTCAAACAAATGCTTACTGGACACTTTTTATTTGAAAATAATTTCCCAGTGGAGAGCTGTATAATTGGAGTGACTGGCTTTGGAGTGGGGCTGCAGAGCTCTTCTGGGTTGCTCAGTTATCAGGCCATAAACATGCAGATTTAGGCACAGATCATTTGTCATTAACATTTTATTCCAAGTATTTCTTGAGTATTTACTTTGTGAAAATGCTGTTCTAGTGCCTGGAAATAAATGGCAAATGGAATCAATCCCTGCTCCTTTCCTTGTGGAGTTTACAGATACCGACCAAATAATTATATAAACCAGGGAGGAGGGGAGCTCAGTTGTGACAAGTGCCTTAAACAAGAGGTAAATCTCCCAGAGGAGCCCATGATAGAGGCATTGAAACTATGCAGGGAAGTTAGGAAGGGCTTCTCTGAAAAAGTGATGATTCAGCTGAGGTAGGAATAACAAACAGAAATTAAGTAGGAAAAGAGGAAAGAGACTACTCCAGGCGAAAGGAACAGGAAACACACAGGTGTGCCCAGAGGAAACACTGGAGTAAGGATGACCAAAAGCAGGGTGGCGCATCTGCAGAAATATAACAGAAGGAGCTCCTGAAGAATAAATGAAGAATAAGGCTTTCTCTTTATTGTAAAACAAGGCAGCAAGTCTTTTAGTGTTGCTGAAGAATGGGGAATGGATTGGGTGGGATGAAGTGGATGCTCATAATAGTTGTGAAGCCATTGTCATTGTCCAGAGGAGAGAGGATTGAATTTCTAGCCAGGCTGTTGGTAGTAGAGGGGGAGAGAATGAATAGATTAGAAATGAATGTGAGAATTCAAGTGCACTGAATAGTGAACTGAATAAGGTAGGGGGTCTATAAAATGTTGGATTTGTACAACCAGGTAAGTGATGTTTTTATTCACTGAGATATGAAATGCTCAAAATGGCCAGTATTTTATGAGTGATTTGAGGTGGAAGAGTATGGTGTATTCCTCCTGAGATAAATATTGAGTTTGAGATGTCTCTGTAGGTGTAAAAGTTGATCCAACAACTGGATATGGAAGTCTGGAGTCAAAGGAGGGTTAGGAAGAGTTGTGAGTGTTCTTTATTTAAGTCATAATAAGACAGGGATATGGATGAGCTCACTTAAGAAGAAAGTAAAGAAAGAGTGAAGGAAGTTGAAGATGGAAATAGAAAAAAGCTGATGGAAAAGGAGCATCTGTGTGCATACATTGGGCAAATAGACTGGAGAGAGAGCATAGGTGAGAGGCTCTGTAAGTCACCTCAAACTGTGGTCAAGGAACCAGTGATGTTGACTAGGAATTTTGAATCAGAAATCACAGGAGACCTGCATCTTAAGATACCCAGGTGATGTGAATGCATATTAGAGTTTGAGAATAGTGACTTTGTAACAATCTGTGCTATAGAGTAAGGAATTTGCTGTTCACTCATTCTACTCCCTACAGGATCATGAACAGTTTAAATGAAAGACTGACTTTAAACTTTGTATTCTTGGAGTTATGCACATTGCCTGGCATATATGAAATTCTTAATAATCATGTAATGAATGAACAAATGCAAGATGGAAGAGAACGGGAAGTACCAGCATCTTTTTCTAACCACTACACTTTTTTTCTGTACTCTTCCCAAAATTCAAACATATTTCATTCAACTTTGACCTTAGCTGTAGTTTAAATGAATAGCTTTCCCATATTTCTTTGCCATTTATTCCCTTTCCTCCAAATATTCTATTGAAATACTGCTCAGTTCCCTACTACTCCCTGTTGGACAATGCATCTCTTCTATACTATTTACTTAAAACAAATAACCCCAAACCTATTATAGCAGGTGCATGCGCAGTGATGTCTGCATTTCATTTTTTTAAAATTTGGCAGTCATACAGGAGCATATGAGTGATAATGCATTGGTTTCCTAAGTAGAAATTGGAAAATATGGTATTATTAAAATTAAGCTTTTAAAATATTTTCTTACCTTCCTTTGAAATTAGAATACACTTTTTGATATTGTATAAATAATATTTGTACTTTGTAAAAATTTGAATAATGCATATAATCCTTTATAAACTTTTATTTCCCTAGAGTTAATCATTGTTAACAATTTGAATGTATACTTCTAGATTTTTAATGAATAAATACAATTATATGGTGGGATGATATGAATGGAATATTTTTCTCTGTTACAAAATAGCATAACAATATACAGTTGAATGTAGGTTATTTATTATGAATCTTTTTTTAAATATAGGAGACTATTATCTTCTTTTGATCTGATTACTTATTTCCCTTTTCTTTTTTCTGATAACATGAAACTGTTTTCTACCTCTCTTACTCTTTCGTTTTCTAAAATTTCAAAATTCTTGCCCTATTTTTGCCCATATTCTTGGTTATCTGTTTTTCAGTGTATTTTTTCTTATTTATTTATTTGTACTTAATAGCCCCCCTTAGAGTTTTTCAGGTGTATTTTATTCATTTTATATAATTTTCTTGAAATGAATAAATTCATTATTTTAATAACTTAAGACAGTTTTTTGAATGCTTATTGGGAAGGGTTCTATAGATTTCTTAATTTAAACAGCCTGACATTTTAATTTTGATTTCTCCTTTGACCCAGTAATTATGGAACAACATCTTTTTTTTCTTTAATTCCAAATTTTTTGTTCAATTTTATTATTATTAGATTTCCTGTGGTGTAGGGGCATCTAGGTGACTCAGTTAGTTGAGCATCTAACTATTGATTCCGGCTCAGGTCATGATCTCAGGGTCGTGAGATTGAGCCCTGTGTCTGGCTCCACACTCTGCATGAGATTCTTTCTCCCTCTCCTTTTGCCCCACCCCACTCATGTGCATACACAAGTGTTCCATAAATAAGTAAATAAATACATAATAAGTAAATAAATAAAGAAATACCTTAGAAAAAGATAACCAATGGTGTAGTCTGAGGTCATATTTTGAAAGATATTTACTTTTGAAATTTATCAATATTTAAATTATGGCCTAACATATGATAAAGTTTTATATGATTGTTTTACGAACATTAGACAATTATATTCTTTCACTGTTTTAGAAGTAAAATGTAAGATATTTGGCAAATCAAATTATCACAGTTGTTTGTCATTCAAATTCTACATATAATTTTTTTTTTAATATTTTATTTATTCATTTGACAGGGAGAGAGATCACAAGTAGGCAGAGAGGCAGGCAGAGACGGGGGGGGGGGAAGCAGGCTCCCTGCCGAGCAGAGAGCCCAATGTGGGGCTCGATCCCAGGACCTTGGGATCATGACCCGAGCCGAAGGCAGAGGCTTTAAACCACTGAGCCACCCAGGTGCCCCTACATATAATTTCTTATCTCTAGAATCTATTGATTGATTTTTTTTTAAGAAGGTGTAATTATCTTCAATAAAACTCTGGAGCTTTAAATTCGTCCATATATCGTTGGCAACTTTTCATTCCTTATACATTCCTAGTGCATTTACTAAGTGCACAAAGGCTTGTGATTATCACATAATATCATATTTGTATCTACTTAATATTCTGATCTAAAATTCTGCATTGTTAATAAGAATTGTGTGTCACTCTCTGTCTTTTCTTTTGTTTTCATTTTCTAAGCTTAGTCATTTGGGACCACACTTTTATTTTCAATCTGTCTTGTCTTTTTTTTTTTTTTTTTTCAGGCATGGGTCCCTCAAGCCCCCTAAAAATGGCATGTACCTCTTGTAATTTTACTCTAAACAAGTGAGTAGTTAGAGTTAAACATCACACCTACCATTCTGGTGGGCCAGATTTGAGTGGTGTTACTGAGGAAGAAATATCCAATGGTTAGATTAATAATCAAGTCATATAATGATATCAACTGGGTTTACATTGAATTATGGGAACTATGGTATGGATAGTTGTTAATGGATCCCCTAACAATGGCAGGCTGTTCTCTTCCCACTCCCAATAAACACACTTTGTGACTTTTAGCATATGAAAGAATTCCTCCAGGATTAGTGAACAGTGGTGAGTGAGTCCCCTATTGGGTGGATTAATGCTAAGTGGGTCCTCTCCCTGAACAACCACCAGGGAGTTGAGTGGGTCTTGGTGTTCATGAGCTTCTTCACCTGGAGGACACTGAACAGTGGTGAAGCGGAGGGCTGGGTGCAGCTTTCTACCTTACTTTTCCATGTCCATCAGTAGTGGGGCTGTGCTGCTTTCTCAGGTCTCCTCTTCTGGATTGGAACATTTCTTCTTTTGGGTCTGGGAGTATGGAGGGTGACAACTGCTTATTCAGAGAATAAATTCAGAGAATTTATTTTTAATAAATATATAAATAAATATAATTTTACTTATACAAATTCAGAGAATTGTGTTGGACTGACAGGAGCTGCTTTTTCTGAGGGTAGCTACCACTGAAAGTAGGATTATAAAGAACTCTTCTCCTCACTTCAGTTCAGGACAGTGCTTGGGAGCCATCCTATCTCCAGAGCTTTCTGTGGGATTGACTAAGTGGGAACTTTCCCTCTGCCCAATCTTGCCTTCTGTATTCCTTGTAAATGTTGTGCTTCAGAGTTTGCCACAGTGAAATTCCTACATGCAAATCTCTGTCTCAGAGTCTGTTTTTCAGGGATCTAGCTAACAACACTATCTTCACAGAAATATGAAGCTAAAAATATCTGGGCAAGGCATATTTCTGATTTCTAGTGATAAGAAAGTTTTCCTCTCCATAGGTGAGCCTTCTTTATGGGGGGAGTAAGAAATGCACAACAAAGTTGTATATTAAGACACCATCTTGGTTGCATGTCATATCTGTGTCTACTTTAATAGGTTAATGTGTTTTGTGATACAATCTTGCACCATCAGACTAAGTCAGGGTAAAAAGATTTGATTAGATGACTACACAATTATAATGGTGACAGGATCACAAAATGCAAAGAGTGGGCAGGAAGAGGTGTCAATTAAACCAAACCTTTCAATTTACAGATATTTATGACTTATTCCATTTCTTCAATGCCGGACTTAAAAAATAAACTTATTTATTCCTATAAATTGTGCATAGTGTTTAAAGAAGAGTTTTACTTACTCTTGTAGTCTATATAGAATCCATTATTTTAGGGACTATATTGGACTACTTGGACAAAGCTCTTTTTCCTTGGGATAAAAAGAATTGATAGGTAGAAATTTTGACTTTAGAATGCACTTGGAAGAAATGAATAAATTTGATGGAAAGTTTGGAACAGCAATGAGTGATACCTGCTAGAGAGGAATAAATAGTATCTTAAAATAGTGGGCTTCAAGGAAGGATATGAACGATGAACTGCCTGAAAGTATTTCCCCTGTGTTTCCTCAAATTTTAAACATTAGCATTTAATTTCCTTAAGTTAACTTGAGTTTCAAAAAAACACTATTTTGAAAATTTGAAAATGAATTAAAAAATTGTTGGATAGCTCCTACTTTTTAGAATTGTTACTAAGTTGCCAGTCTACTTCCATTTTGTTATATATATTCATTCATTCATTCAATACATATTTACTGAGAATCCAGTATATGCCTAATACTGTGGTAAGCCTTCCTGGTTAATATGCTTCTTCCCCAGAAGCATTAACAGTGATTTAAATTAAATAAATCTGGGCTTCAGTGAAGGAATTTAAGGAGAAAGTGTTTTCAAAGCAATGCCATAGTGTGAGACATCCTGGAATATGGATTGCATATTATAGTGAGTGATTCTGAATAGCCACTAGGAAGCCAAAGACTCTGGAGGCTGGTAACCAAAGTTAGGAAAGGGTTGTGCTTGCTCAAATGCAAGGTTGTGCTTGCTCACATGTAGGAGAAAGGGCTATGAGGTGTGATGGAATTCAAAGAAGACAAACTTATTAATCATAGGCTTTTTGTAATTAGAAGGGGATTCAGAGATATTTATTTTAGAGGTAATCAAACTAAGATATGGATAAATGAAGATGCTTGGAAAAAAACTAAATATTGCCATTTAGTTCAGAAATGGAATAAAGTGCAGAAATCAGGTTTTCGGTCCAAGAATTTTCCCCGTTAACTTGTTCTTCCTCCTGGTTCATGATGTCACCTAGAGAAAGCCCCGAGGAGACCTACATTTTACTAGAACAGGGCTAATCCCCTATTGTCAGTGACATTTTATATGGATTTTCTTTCTTTCATGTCTGCAATGGAAGAGAACAAACTGTTCTCATAGTATGTGGCAGAAATTATTCAAGCTCTCTTGTCCTGCATATCTCATCTCTGATGAATTTCTCTATGTACTCGGGACACCTGCCCAAGTGCAAACATCATTTGTGGCATGGTACCTCTATTATGTTTAAACATACTGTTTAAACAATTATCTTTGTGCCAACCTTGCACATAAAATCCAATTGATCTGGCATTTACTTAAATGACTAGTGATTGTGTTGCTATTTTTATTCAGCTGCTATGTCAAATATACCAAAATGAATTCTCCATATCTTCAAACTGGAAAATATGTTCATATTTTACCAATAAAGTACAGAGAAACCAATAAATTCTCAAACCGGATAACACTGTATTTTTTAAATTAGCCTTTGGGAAACTTTTTCTGCAATATTTGTTTTATCTGTACATAAAAGTAGAATACTAATTCCTTTTTTTGGGTTCATGATAGATCATAAATTGTATAGACATATTTGTGATGACCTTGATCTGATTTTGTGTTTGTTTTAGTATTCCTTGTTAGGATGGGTACTGTTACACTTTAGGCAGTATGTCTTTTCTTAATCTCACGGTATAATATGTTAAAGACTAAAATATATATAAACTACTGTCTATATAAGAAACTCTCATCCCTTGAGGGGAAAAGAGGCTGGGGAAAATAAATCAGAAGCTGATAGGCATAATAATTCATACACCACTTAGGGAATTCAAAGACGTATTTGATGTTGAAGGAAATAATGGGACTAACCATCTTTTACTCCTGTCCTTTTTCCTGTCCTTCTTTCTATCCTATAGTTGCAGAATGCCTGTTACCTGGTCTTGAGAATTTACAGACTAATTGGGAGAGAAACATACAGTAAATAAAGTAAAAGATGACATAATAAATGCTCTACAAGAAGGGATAAGAAAAGCATTCATAAATCCAAATAAATTATGAAATACATTGGCTTACTCCCTTATGACTGGCCAGAGAGCGGTTTGTGCCTTACTGCCATGCCCACTGAGGGCCAGCTGCCGTGTTCTGCATGAGACAGTCTTGTACTACCCAACCACTTATACTTGTGAGATTCTTTCCTCTATGCTCTTTTCCTCTTGTGATAACATTTGTAATATACATCCTTTTCCCCGGAAGTCACCCTGTGGTTGCCTTGTTTGAAGGTGGAAGCCAACGTATTTTTCAAAACATTTCAGGGAAGTTCACTGTTCCTACAGCCAACAACCAGTTAGTAGGGAGTCCGTTTGAATCTGTGCTGGTTCTTAGGATTGAGAGAAATTGACCAACTGATAAAAATATTGAGGAAAGGAAAATGATGGAGCAGGAAAGGTCAGCAGATTGTTTAAGCTCATTAGCAGACAAAAAGTACCCACAGATTAAAAGGCATAAGGCATAATTCAGTGCACTTCAGGCCCCATTGAAACATTGATTTGGAGTGTGCTGCCAGAACTTAGAGTTAAAATGGTGAGCACGTAAAAGGATACCCTCAGATATGCAATAATGCACTCTCTTCTCTAGTAAAATCTAAGATTGGCTTTACACTTTCCACTTGAATTTGTCTATCTGTATATGTATGTGCACCATTTCCTTGTGATAGGAAGATAATATTCCTCATTCTCTTCTGAGTGGTTGTAATTCTACTTTCAACAGCTACAGAGTTCTGTGTTCATAGCACTAAACCAACTATAGGGCTGTAAATCTTATTATTATTTTCAATTATTAATCGATATAGTACACAACAACCACTATGGACTGATGCTGTATAAGTAGGCTTCTTTGGATATTTTTTCCACAGCTCAGAAGTAGTTCAGTATTTGTGGTCCCTGATCAATCACATAGTATATTACATTAAGACTTGACTGTTTCACATTGGTATCTCAGTAACGTTCAAACTCATAAGACATATAACTCATAAGACATAAGACATAAGACATAAGACAACAAGATGGATTAATTTTTCTCACACTTCTGGAACTACCGCCTAATCCCTAGCCCAGAAATGGGACTATTGGAGCTGTTCAAGAAAAAAAAAAAATATAAAGCTGCTCAAGATGTATAAAGAAGATTACATTCTTTAGTTGCTCGTGGTGGAGTTAAACTTTGAGAGTCTTTCTTTGTGGAACTTCCAGCATGTTTAAATCTAACTGCCAACATTTTCTTAGAATCATTGCATCTTAGAAGTGCTCCTTTGGTACAATTCCCAATGCCATCAAAGAAAACTGGGGGAAGCAACTTGTGTTTGATGGTATCTTAATCCCTGGCTAAAAATAAAATGATGAAGCCAAGCCAATCATGGGATTTTATTGTAATGGCAACTGATCCATGTGTCATAGTAATTAAAAAGTCTATATTGTAGTACCTTTTACAGAAAAAAAATCCTGTGTCCTCTTTCCAAAAGCTCTGGTAAAAATTGTTATTTATGGATACGTAAATTGATATCCTAAAAACACTTTATGGAAAAATTTTTTACCAAATGTACACATAGGTATCACATATTATACATAAAATATTACATGTGAAATACATGTAACACAGGTATTTCATTCTTCATCTTTATAATCTGAACAATCCCTGCTTCTGCATTGTCATGTGACTGATCTGGAGCAAAGTAAAAGTAAAGGTTATTGAAATGGCAATATGAGCTCAGTAATGAAAAGCAGTTAGAAAACTTTTGATTGGTTGCTTAGCTCTGAAGTAATCAGTTAAAACTGGCATTTCCTTCAGGGTATGATATAAGACCAGGAAAAGCTAATTACCTGCCTCCTGTATTTTGCCTCAATTCTCCCTTTTTAAAAACCAGGTAGTGGCTCTTCTTTCTTAAAGACTATTTTCAAATACAAAGGTAGATGGTGAAGAGAATGATACACCAAGCAATAGGATTAAAAAGTGATCGGGAGGGAGACAAATCATAAGAGACTCTTAATCTCAGGAAACAAACTGAGGGTTTGTGGGAGGGGGGTTAGGGAGAGGGTGGTTGGGTTATGGACATTGGGAGAGGGGTATGTGCTACGGTGAGTGCTTTGAAGTGTGTATACCTGGCGATCCACAGACCTGTACCCCTGGGGCTAGTAATACATTATATGTCAATAAAAAAATAAAATTAAAAAAAAAATAAAGTGACCAGTCATATAGAATCTTTTTTTCCCCCAGATCCATTGACTATTTCTTGCACATCATATATTTTAATACCCAGTTTTAAAATGATAGTACATAAACATTTGAAACCCATGTTTGGTAGCTTTTAGCAGATCATGAATCTTTAAAATAAAATGTAACAACAATTTGTTGTGAATGGACTCGGGCTTTGCTCTAGAACACAGATGCATAATAATGAACTGAAGTTTCCAAAGACACTGCTTTTTGTTTGATTGTCTTCACATGATTTCATTTGACTTTTCCAGTAACACTTGTATGCTATTAGTATCATTTCCCTTACTTCCTCATCTATACTTAAAGGGAAATGATAGTAATCACATTAAAGTGTTATTAGAAAAATTACACTGCTTTTTGCTGCTGTGAGCAGATACTGAACCCAAAAACCCATATACAGATATCAGATTTTTTTAAAGAGACATCTGCATTAGCTTCTGTTAAATCGTTTATTCTACTCTTCTCTATTTTTAAAATAAACATATTACTAACAGAAGATTATGTCACATACGTTGTAAGCAACATTAGATTTGCCTGTTAATTTGGGGGTTACTCCATGCCACTTTGAAAACTTAAAGATATCCTTGGAAAATTTGCAGCCCGTTAATTTTGAGTCTTTCTGTCTCACTCCCATAGAACCAAAATTAATATGCTGGTCAACAAACAAAGAAAACAATATTGTCACCAGTTATAAAGGAATCATGAATATGTAGTCTAAATTCAACCACACCTCCATTGGGTCACTATAGAGATTGATTTCCCAATGAAATAGCATGTCCATCTGCCTCTAGGTGAATAACCTATATTTGTTAGCCCTCTGAAACATTTATAACATTGTGCTTTCATATTTTGGTTGTATTGTTGAGAAAAAAAGGCGTTGTAACCTACTGGTTAATGTTTATAGTTGACAGTAGTGTTTAGTATAAATGTTTAGTATGTTCGCATACTATAATGAAGAAGAAAGTTATTTGTTGCACATATGAAGTAGAGGTTTATAATATCCTTTTAATTGTTCTCAAACGTGTTAGAAAAGTTTCAAGTTAATGGAACGATTAAAGAAATTTCACAGCGAACTGGTATATGTAACACTTAGATTCTGAAATTAACATTTTGCTATCATTGGCTTATCACTTAAGATCTCTAATCCTCCATCAAACAGCCTCGGAATTTTCATGCATTTCAAAATAAGTTGCAACTATTGGCATGCTTCCTCCTAAATATTTCAGCATATACATCATAGACCTCAATATTGTTTAGGTTTTGTACTTTTGAGATAAAATTTGCATACAATACAATGCACAAATCTCAAGTGTAAATTTTCTGGTTTTATACAAATGCATACAATCTGTGTAACTTAAATCCGTATCAAAATGTAGATCTAATCACCTAGACTGTTCTCTCATGCCCCTGCCTAGAGAGTTCCTACCTCCCCAGGCAGCTGCCTGTCTGTCTTTCTTTCTTTTCCACTGTGGATTAGTTTTTCCTGTTCTTCATACAAATGCCATCATCATGCAAATATTCTTTATTCAGCATATTTTTGAGTTTATTCGTGTTACTTCATATGTCAGTATTATATTCCTTTTTATTGCTAAGTACCATTACATGAACATACCACTAGTTTTTTATCCCTTCAACATTTTATTTTTTGGGGGGGTGTTATGTTTAAAACTACTATTAACCATCTCATACAAGTAATTTTTTATAGATATATATTTTTATTTCTCTTGGGTAAAAACCTAGGAGTGAAATTTCTTGGTCTTTTTCAATTTTTACTTATTGATTAAATGAAATAAATGATTAATTTCTTTTATTTACAAAAATATAAGAGAAAAGAAAGAACACATAAACTTCAAATAAAACAGCCCAAAAGACCCCTACTGATTCTATCTATCATGATACAAAGTGAAATTTTTTGAGCCACCTGGGCGGCTCAGTTGGTTAAGCCACTGCCTTCGGCTCAGATCGTGATCCCAGAGTCCCCGGATTGAGTCCTACATCAGGCTCTCAGCTCCGAGGGGAGTCTGTTTCTCCCTCTGACCTTCTCCCTTCTCATGCTCTCTCTCACTCTCTCTCTTTCAAATAAATAAATAACAACTTTTAAAAAATGAAATTACTCTTTCATGAGTAATATGCTAAAATATTCCTGAATAATTTTTTAAGAGATTTTATGTATTTACTTGAGAGAGGAAAGAGGGGAAAGAGAGAGAGAAAGAGAGAGAGTGCATACAAGCCAGGGGAGAGGCAGAGAGAGAAGCAGACTTCCTGGTGAGCAGGGAGCCCGATGCAGGGCTGGATCCCAGGACCGTGGGATCATGACCTGAGCTGAAGGCAGATACTTAACTGACTCAGCCACCCAGGCGCACCTATACCTGAATATTTGATAAACTAAAGTCAATTTTGTTACTTTTACATGTGTTATTGTTTATTTCCTTAAAAGACTATATAATTCAGCCAGTACTCTAATATTCTGGTAAGTCTATGATCCAGCAATTGCACTAAGTATTTACCCAAAGGTTACAAAAACCCAGATTCGAAGTGGTACATTCCCCCTGATGTCTGTAGCAGCCTTATCAACAATAGCCAAACTATGGAGAGAGGCCAAATGTCCATTGACTGATGAGTGGTAAAGAAGATGTGGTATAAATATACAATGTAATATTACTTGGCCATCAAAAGAATGATATCCTGACATTTTGCAATGAAATGGATGGAGCTAGACTAGTATTTTAGTATTTAGTATTTTGCTAAGTGAAATTAGTCTGTCAGAAAAAGACAAATACCATATGATCTCAGTCATATGAGGAATTTAAGAAAGAAAGTAGATGAATATATTCATCATATGTGGGAAATGGGGAAAAAAAGGGGGGGAAGCAAACCATAAGAGGCTCTTAATGATAGAGAACAAACTGAGGGTTGATGAAGGGAGGTGGGTGGGGGATGGGCTAGAGGGGGGATGGGTGATGAGTATTAAAGAGGGCACTTGTTGGGACGAGCACCCAGTGTTGTATGTAAGTGATGAACTACTGAATTCTACTCCAGAAGCCAATATTCCACTGTATGTTAACTAAGTAAAATTTAAAGAAAAAATATTTAAAAATTAAAAAAAATAAATGTAGTTGCTTTCATCTAAAAATACATTTATTTTAGACTTTCAGATTCTCACATAAGTTTTTTTTTTTGGCAAATGTTGTTGATCTCTTTCTAAATGAATGAGTGTGCATTACATAAGATATCTTAAGCTTTCAGGGCTTCAGTATCTACATTTATAGGTTTTGTTTTATGTGTATTTCCAAGTATAGCATCCAACACAAAAAGATAACTTGAATTCACAATACATAAATATATCTGCAATATACTAAATTGAATTTGCAAAATATAGAGTTACCATTAAAAATAAGGGACTAAAATAATTATTCTGAACACTTTGAATTCTAAAACAGATTTAAAAAACCTATCTGGATACCATATATAAGAAAGTTTAGCAGTTTACCTCAAGTCAAACATGGCAAGTAAGGTAGTCTTACCTCATTTCAAATTATGGGACTGATTTGTAAAAGTTTGAGAACTAGACATGTACATTAAATATAAAATATACTTCAGTGTCCAAATAAATCTGCTTTTAAAAATCAACAATAAAATCAAGTGATTAGAAATGGAGAGCTTAGTACATTTACCACAGCATCCATGAAAAATACATTCAAGTAATGTAGACATAAATTTTCCACATACATACTGCAGTATTCCAAATATATTTACTTTACCTAAAGGTTTGTATTAACCATTACATTTAAAAAGAAGATGAAAATTTATATTTGCCAAATAAATTTGGATGCAAATGTTAATACATATTCATTCTACTAAACAATATCACCATCTGTTTCTATATTTACATGGTTATTTGCATAAGAAAGATAAAACAAAATTATACATATTTACAGAATTTATTTAATGATAATAATTGTAATCAAGCCCAATTTTATATTGAGATAGCTTTTTTTGGAACCTAAGAAATAATTTTCCCCAAGTCCTTCAAATTAATTTAACCATAAAATATCATAAAAATTAGCATAGTCTGCCTTACATTATACACATAAAATTCTGGTGGGGTTTTTTTTTCCCTCATGATAAGGCAGATATACATCTCTGTGTGTGGGAAAGTGTGTATGTGTGTGTTTGTCTGTGTGTGTGAGCATATGCACACAGAACAAATTTTTCTTTTTTTGCTTGTGAAGAAGCTACTCTCAATTAAAAAAGTCTGTCAGGGACGCCTGGGTGGCTCAGTTGGTTAAGCAGGTGCCTTCGGCTCGGGTCATGATCCCAGTGTCCTGAGATCGAGTCCCACATTGGGATCCTTGCTTAGCAGGGAGCCTGCTTCTCCCTCTGCCTCTGCCTGCCACTTTGTCTGCCTGTGCTTGCTCCTACTCTCTCTCTGACAAATAAATAAATAAAATCTTAAAAAAAAAAAAAAGACTGTCAATTCACCAAAACTGATAAATAATACAATTCATTACCTTCCCTAAAAAGTGAAAGAATAGTAAAAATATATATGTATTCTCTTAACAGTTTAATGACATCAAACAAAACAAAACTAGGCATTGTGCTCTGAACACATATTAGATTCTAGAATATTTTACAGCAAAAATATGAAAGTCAATGAAATATGAATTTAGTTGTACATTATCCAATTGCCTGTAACTTCATCATCAAAAGTAATTTTATACTAGAAGGTTGCATTATGTTATAAAAGTTTTTCTCTATCTCTTATAAGACATTATATGTATGAAATATAAAAATTGCCATATTTATTTCTATTTGAGAACTGAGCTAGAGTTCTGCAATGTTGATTTCAATTATAGCTGTAGCCAAGTACCTATCTTATCTCCAGGAATGTTTTGAGCATTAAGTTAAGATGTGCTGAACACTTCTTATGAGGTCTTTCCTCTAAATTGTATTGCTTAGAAAAATTCCAATCTACTTAAAAAATTTCTGTCTTTAATCCCCTCGGTAATAGCAAATATTTTGGAAATTTGGAGTTAAGGCAAATGAGTATTTTTTTCCTTTTTTTGTGTTTGTTTAGAATATCATTTTAATGAAGCCAAAGTCAGAGAGACTATTTTCTATGGGCCTCTACAAGTCCCTTCATCCTTGTCAGAGTTCCCTTAGCCAAGTGTCACTACAAAATTGCTCTATTAGGGTTGCTAGAGGATAAGGATGAAAAAAAAATTAAAGAAAATTCATCAACACTATTAAACAAAGGTCAACTTTTTTATACTCACCTCTCTGATGATGGATCCAGGGCTTAACTCTAGAATAAAAAATTCACTAACTCAGCATCATCTGCATAGAATTGAAAGCCCTAAGAGATTCAAATATAGACATAACTTCAAAGTGTTTTCAAAATGAACAAAGGCAGAGTGATGTGGCCTTCCCTATGAGCCAAACTGTGCTTATAATTCCTATGATCTTGGTGAAATGATAGAAAATCATAATAATTCAGATTATGCTTAGCAATAATTCATATTTAGGAAAAATGTATTCAAGTATTGTTATTTATGTAGTTTTGAGAATAATTATCTCAGAATTCTTTCTTGTATTTACATAAAATATTAATACTCAGAACAATATTTTACTCAAGACGTAGAGTGAATATGAAGTAAAAAATAAAAGTAATACAAAAATGTTAGTTGAAAAGCATATCACATAAATTTATGCATTAAGACAGGAAGGCCCATCAGTTTAAGAATGCTCATAGACAAGAAACAACTGCTTGTTCACAATAAAAGTAGCTATCTTTTTAGAGCTAATGTGAAAATGTTCATTGTAAAAGGGAAGATGAATTTTCTTCATTTACTGTACATGTCCAATTTATGGATTTGACAACGTGCAGATGACCTAATTGAAAAGTTTTGTTATATACAGGTATACAGAAATTGAAGTCTCATGTTCTTGAAATAACCAGGGAATTTTGAGATGTTGCTGTTTTGTAGAGAATGTGACTATGACTTTAATCATTTAACCATTCCGATTTGCCTCTTGTCATTTAATCAGAGCATTTATACTAGTGATAAATTATAACTTTTTATGTGGTACCAGCCTAACAATATTTAAACTTCTATGAATTCACTGTTATCAGGTAAAACTTGACATGTTTTACCCATATTTAAGAATTATTTTGAGGGACGCCTGGGTGGCTCAGTTGGTTAAGCGGCTGCCTTCGGCTCAGATCATGATCCCAGCGTCCTGGGATCGAGTCCCACATCGGGCTCCTTGCTCAGCAGGGAGCCTGCTCCTCCCTCTGCCTCTGCCTGTCTCTCTGTCTGCCTGTGCTCGCTCTCTCTCTATCTCTAACTAATAAATAAATAAAATCTTTAAAAAAAAAAAAAGAATTATTTTGAGGGGCACCTGGGTGGCTCAGTAGGTTAAAACCTCTGCCTTCAGCTCAGGTCATGATCTCAGGGTCCTGGGAACAAGCCCTGCATCGGGGCTCTCTGCTCAGTGGGGAGCCTGCTTCCTTCTCTCTCTCTGCCTGCCTCTCTGCCTACTTGTGATCTCCATCTGTCAAATGAATAAATAAAATCTTTAGAAAAAAAGAATCATTTTGAGATACTCTCTAATATCTAATTATCTAATATCCAATATTTAATATTTAAAATTTTGAGATATTATCTAATATCTCAAGATATAATTTCATAGTGTTATTTAAGAGTAATTTATTATGGTCAGCATTTAAAAAAATATGTCCCATTTCTTTTTCTCTTTCCAAAGACAGTGAATTTAACATACATCATGGGTATTTTATTCACTCCCTGGAAATCTTAAGTTTATGTGAAATGAAGAGTACAAGACAATGTTTTTTAAAAATGTTCCTAATATAATGTTAAATTCTTATAGCTTATTTCTTAAACTAATTTTGCATGGGTTTTTTACATATAATTGGTAATTATGTTTTAATTTAGCATAACAGGTAAGATTGAGGTATAACTATTAAACTGGTTAACTCTTCTTCTGTGATAGATGTTACTCTTTAAGATTGTTAGGACCATTTTTTAAATACTGTCCTTTCTACTATAACAAAATCTGAAGTGTTGGGGGGTGGGTAGTGTTGGTCTTTCTTCTGATTTTTTTCCACAAAACTGATGCTAAGAGAAATAATGTTCATTTACATACAGATTATAATTTCTTACTCTCCAATTTTGACATTTTTGTTTACACTTGAATGTTTTAATTTCAGCCCATAATATTCATTAACTTTTGCTCTTTCCGAGTCTTAAATTTTTTTTTTTTAAAGATTTTATTTATTTATTTGTCAGAGAGAGTGGGCAGAGGCAGAGAGAGAAGCAGGCTCCCCGCCGAGCAAGGAGCCCGATGCGGGACTCGATCCCAGGACACTGGGATCATGACCCCAGCCGAAGGCAGCCGCTTAACCAACTGAGCCACCCATGCGTCCCCCGAGTCTTAAATTTAAGACTTTTTTTTATTATTCTATTATCAGCTATTTAAACTTTCTTTTACATATTTTATTAGAAGGCTTCTAGTCTAATTTCTTCATGGATAATGTCATTAGTAATACAGATTAAAAGTTTAAGAGTTTCCAGTCGTATATCTTCATGTATTTCAACTCTAATTTATTGCTTATGTTTTGTTTTTGCTCATCACATCCACATTGCTCAAATAATATTCCTCCTATATGAGTGCTTGTCTCTCCAGAAATTTTCACAGAAATATAACTTCATTGCCAACAGCCTAACTTTAAAAATTATGTAATGATGTTTCTAGGGGCATCAAGATGGTACAGTCATTTGGGCGCCAAACTCTTGGTTTTGACTCTGGTCATGATCTCAGGGTTGTGAGATGAAACTCTACGATGGGCTCCACACTCAGCATGGAGTCTCCCTGAGACTCTCTCCATCTCCCTCTGCCCCTCTCCCTTATGCTCTTTCTCTCTATCTCTCTCTCAAATAAGTAAATCTTTCAAAAAATAAATAGTAAAAATATTTCTATTATCAAGTTGAAAACACAGATCCACTTACACATATCCACTATTGTTTCCATCAAAGATGACTGCTAATAGAAGTATTATGTTAATAGTGACTGTTACAAATTAAAGATATTTAACTCTTAGCCTTCCTGGTCCTTCTGAAGAGAGGAGATAAAGAGAGTAAAGTGGAGAGTAGAGAGGAGAAAAGAGAAGAGGAAAGGAGAGATGAGGAGTGAGAAAGGAGAGGAAGGAAGGAAGTCATGTATATACTTGGTGATAAGAACTTTTTCATTCGGTGTACTTCAACTTGTCATTTCCCATAAAGATCTTTTGCTCCATTTTTCATCTTCTCTGCAAACTTCTGGGAGTGGCCATTTATTTACTGAATGTTCCAGAAGATGAAATTCCACTTGCAAAAGAGAATAGACTTCCTGAGGAGAGTATAATTTCAATGTTTCAGGAGTAGTTTGGAGTCACTTGGTTTATTGAAATCTATTTTGAAAGCCTCTCATAGGAAGCCAGGTGTAGTATTTGAGAAAGACAGAATCTAAGAAATAGCCTGTATTCATTTACTGTTACATTGAAAGAGAAAATAGTTTACTTTTATTTACATTAAAAACAATAGTTTTAAACACAAATTACTTTAACTTTCCATCTTTTGCCAAATTCTTTTATACTTTCTTTGGCTGAAGTGTTTTTGTTCTAGAAATATTACATTGACTATAATCCTTTATTACTTCATTTCTCATCTGCCTTGGTTTTATTGATCACAGTTATAGAGCAAAACAAAACTTTGTAATCAAATGTTGAGTAGCACACATTGTTAAAACATTCAGCAGAGATAATCCAAAAAGATAATTTGTTTTCCTTTGTTTAGACCAAAATGAAATGAAGAATGTTAGCAAAATGACCTCCAGAGTTTCCAAAATATAAAATATCCCAATGCCCCAATAAAATATCCTGCCTTCAGTGCTCAATTCATGCCAAGATTTAATGATCTCCAAAGTATTGATTTCATCTTCAGTTTCCTGAAATAATAACTCCTTATGATAATAAATCTTCATACTCTAGACAAATCAGTCATGTGTAGTAAAATCAATCTTCTTTTTACACAGTAACTTTTTGGTCTATATATTGAAGGCTTTTCTTTTTAAAGGAATTAAGTGCCCATTTCAACCCTAATCCTCTGTTTGTATTTATTTAATTTACATACAATAATCCAAGGTCAAAAGTAAAGCAGTATTTCGGGTCATTACTTTTCTCAGTAGTATCTGATCAATATCTTCTTCCTTATAAGATATAAGATATCTCATTGCTATAATCTTCATCTAAAGTATTTATTTATTTATTTATTTATTTATTACATGGACTACATCCCTCTCAGAGTTTAAAAAGGTACATGAAAACAGAGTTTCCACTCTAAAATATTAGTACATATACTAATTTTAAAACTGCCTTTTCAGATTGATTCTTGGGTTTCTGGTTGCAAACTTGAGACATCAAATTCTGGGCCAATGTGTAGCTCATAAGAAGTGGCTGAACGTATATTGGTTGCGGTGAGTTGTAGGATGTGTTGAAAATCTTTATGGGTATTTGAGTACCTGAGTTCACCCAGGGAAAATGGGGGAGAAAAGAACAAGAAAGATATTTGAGGACAAAAATTAAGAAATCCCAGATTTACAGGGTAGGTTGGAGAAAAGAAGACTAAAACCTGAGTCAAGAGAATGAATCTGCAAGAATAGAGACAAGAAAACAAAAAAGTCAGTAATGTACCTTGACAAGGAGGAAGGAGTTCAGTAGGAAAAAGGGTTAACTATGCGAATTGTTAGAGATGATGAAGAGAACATTCAAACTGTGCATTCACAGAGTTTGCAAAACATGAAGTTGTGAGTGACCTTGGTAGAAGCAGTTACATTACCAAGAAATGAAAACCACTTGCAGAGGGTTAAGGAATCAAAATGATGAGAAAAGTCAAGACTAGCAGTATAGGTTCTGCTTTTAAAAAGCTTGACTATGAAGAGGAATCATAATAGCTAGAGTTAGGGGATAACTCTTTTGATGATGATGGTGGTGGTGGTGGTGGTGGTGGTGTTGATAGATGAACTTGAGGATAATCTTTTCAAAATATTTTTCCATTTAAACAGAGTTAGTACTCTCTCTATTTCTTTCTTAGTCCTATCAGTGAAGTTTAGCACTTAAGTGATCTCTTTAAATTCTCAGAGCCAGTATATTAGTAGGGAAAAAAAATAATTTTCTTGATATTATCATGACTCATTTATCAAGATAGAAACTTTTGCACTTTATATCTCAGCCAGCTAGGAAATATCAAATATGGTATTTTTTCACACATCTTATTCATTCAGTAATTTAAATCTTGATAAGTCCTAGGATTATTCTTACAGAGGGAATAGGTCTACCCATTCTGTGTACAGAAAAGAGAATACTGTCAATTCTGTCCCTTTACAAACCTGCAGCCTTCTGTGGCCTATGGAAGCTCCTTCTCCTTTCCCCTTCTCCATGACAGAGCAATCTCAGAAGCCTTGTTTTTGTTTCAGATAAATGCAGAAATGCCTTTTAGAAAGTCTTTGCTATCATTAGATACAGCTTTGGTGGAAAGAAGTAGAAAAAAAATAATTGGATCAATTTACATCATCAGATTTTAAAATGCATTCTGATAAATTTTATAAAGAAGTTTTCATTCCTATGTAGCTGCATATCAGGCAAATCAATGGCTTATTAAAACATTAATGCTTTGCTTACAGTCAAAGTTACGCTGAATGTGAGTCTTAATGTCTTATACATTAAAATTACAGCATCCTTATGAGGTAGCAACATATTTAATGCTTTTCTTCCAGGTGTCATCTATAATGGATTAAAGGCAGTGAATAAAATACTTAATGATATTTGCTCTTGCTCACTTTGCAAAACTGATTATTTGCATTGAAGAGGCACTATGCCTTTACTAACGGAAGCATAGCGATTTATGCACAGTCTAGTTACAGAACAATGTGTACTGTCATGTTGTTCTCCCTACCATCCCCCACCACACTTCTTTTCCATAGAAAAATATTTTTAAGAAAGGATCAGAGATCTGGGAATTTCCACATCTTGCAGAAGCTGTACACATCAGGACAGAGAAGCACTTATATATGAACAAATAAATTAAAAAGGCCCAATCAATTGGCTCTGGGGCCCTACAGTCCTGAATTGATCTCCCCATTTGATTTCAGCCACTGATCAAAACAGTGCCATCCACCCAAATATGGAGCACTTCCTTGCTGAGTGCTTGCTAATGGCCCATTAAGAAACTTGAATTACTTCCAGGATATTTTGCTTTTGTCCCTGTTCTCCTTACTTTTTCTTGTGGTCTGATCAACTTTTCTTTCCCCAAACAGCACACCTTGCTTGATAGATGGGAGTGTTTCTGCTCAAAGCTGGATTCAACTCTCTATTGATGTGGCTGGGGTTACTTTCTTTGAGGGGGAAGGGATAAGGCCATATTGAGGTTCTTGTTTTCATTTTCCAAGTTCATTTCATGTTGTTGAACTCTTATTATAGAAAGAGGCAAAAATTCATATTTCTATTGAATCTTCTTATTTAAACATGAAATGTGTTCTACCCTGCTCTTTAATACACTGGTGGTGTATCCAAGCACTGTACCAGACCCTCAGCAGTGCACAAAAGATAAAGATTTGATCCTTGCTGGGCACTTTATAACTTGGAGGGAGAACCCAACTACAGGAGTGGAAATGTTACTGAGCTGAGTTGGGTCCTTGATACCTGTCTTCTGGAAGGAAAGAATTCAGTTGAGAGACAGTGACAGTGAAACAGAAAGGCTTTACTGAAAGAGCAAAAAAGAACACACTCTCAGGAAGGGAGTATGGGCAGGCCCAGAGGTGGCTACAGCACCAAGGTCAGGGGGATCTTTTCTTTTCATGTGTGCATAGGTTATGGGTCATAGCAAGGGTGGTCTCTGCCTGAGATTGTTTCCAATCATCTAAGGGACTCTTCCTACCAGTCAGGAGAGGGGGTTTTTGACCCCACCCATGGGTGTGGGGGCTAAAACCGTAATGCAAATACATTATGAGTCTTGGGGTTACCCTGGGGCAGAAGCGGAAGGCAGGGGCTCATGTTGTGCACCTGTGGCTTCTGGTCTGCTGGGCCTGGGGTTTTGGAAGCCACAAGGTCAGGATGTTATGGCCCCAAGCTTCTAATGTGTAACCTACTTATGGTTGCCCCTGCCTCTAGCTCATGTCTAACTAACTGGTACTCTCTCAGAAATACCTGAAGCATATTCACAAAGCCACTAATATTCATAGAATATACCCTGCTGAGATTGGCCATGGAACAGCTAGAAATGGATGCAACATATGGTTGCAGGCATAATAGTGCCAGGCAATATTACATTATGTGTTGGGTGGTGAGTGGATGTGGTCAGCCCCGAACAAGCAGCATATGAGATGGTGAGCCTACATTTTCTTCACTTGTCTGAGATTCTGCCCTCCCTCTGGACTATATTGACCACTGGGAGGAAATTGACTGTCTTCAAGAATTTGTGTATACTCACTGTGAGAATGATGTTGGTAACTTTTACTCTATTTGCTCTTGATTCAGGAGTAAAGCAACATGAAAGTAGACTTGACCCAAAACAATTATCTTTCTTATCAGTCTTTGAAATTCAACCAAATCTTTGTGATGTTACTTAGAATGACTGGCAAACACAGAGGCCTTAGAGGAACAGAATGCAAACAATATGAGTTATCATTAAATGCCTACTACGAGTCTTGCACAGGATAGGAGAGAGTTAATTAGGAAAGTCTACTTTGGTCTATGGCCATACCACCCTGAATGTACCCGATCTCATCTGATCTCAGAAGCTAAGCAGGGTCGGGCCTGGTTAGTACTTGGATGGGAGGAAAGTCTACTTTGTAGTAGAGGTTATGAAGGAAATGGGGAAATTGTGATGCAGATTTTTGTCCCATTTATAATTTGTGTTGCTGCATAAATTCAGTTTATAAATGTACCATAGTAAGTTCCCTGGCCTCTCTCTACAATGTGAACTTCAGTGTTAGATCTTATCATGAACTGTCTTATTCTCTCGTTGTATCCTGACTTAAGTAGATGCCTTTCTCTAACGCTAGTTTTCATTCAGTTAGAAATAAAGATTGGGCTCATGTGGTTCAAAAGACTGATGGTTATGCCTTCTGTTGATGGTTGCATGCACTGTGGGCTGCCTAACAGGAACACTGAACATGGATTTTCATGTCTAATATTACAACATGGATATATAGAAGTGTACATATAAGTAAATATAAGGATATACTTATATTTATTCACATAATTTAGGCAATTACCTCTCTTTACTAACTTGTATAATTTATTGGTCTTGTTTTGTTAGTAAACTAGGTTCTGTGGTATTTTATCTGCATCTTTTACATGATATTCCCTTTTTATTAAGTTAATGTGACATAATTACCTAAAGTTCACTTTCAGGGTAAGGAGTCTATAACATAGCTTTAAATTTTCTAATATATTCATAACTCAAATATTTGGTCCACTGTTATCAAAGTCATAACCCTACTGGCAGGCCATGTTAGATTACTATTGTTTGGAAAATCTGATCACCAATGTAGCCCTGAGTTGAGTATGTTGAATAGAAAGGACAACAGTGACTTGTCCCCCATTCATGACTACCCAGTGGCATGACATCATTGTTTTACGTAGTGATACACTTTTTGACTTTGAGGAATTGTAAGTTAGAAGTTGTTACAAGACTAACAGAGTTTATTTTATGGGAATAGGGCTTGTCTGATTTACACCTAATTGGCAACCAGGTTCTAAAACTGAGGACTAAAATGTACATAAGAGAGCTGCCAAAAATTGTAACACCACCCCCTGAAACTTACCAAGAGATGGAAGAACCAGCTACCATCATTTCGCAAGCCCCCCATTTCCTAATCGATATAATTTGAATGAAGAGGAGAGAGGAGGCTTGAATCAAAATTGCAAATTCTCAGCTTAACAGGAAATGTGCTGGCTTTTTCCTTCTGTTTTCAATGAGGGAAAAGAGATTAAGAGAGGGCTGGTTATCTCCCCTTGGACCCAGCAAACCATATAGAAAATCAGCTTGCACATGAAGTCCCAATATTTTATTTGTTCCAAATGTTAGTGGCTTGACTTAGAATGTGAGGTAGTTATATGAACTTGTTTGACAGTTTTGGAACAACAGAAAATGTTCCACTCAAAATTCTGTAACATATTTACAATGGAAGAATAATTTTTTTTTTTTTTACTTCTCTAAAGTGTATAGCCACATTTAAAAAATGTTGTTTGCTTCTTCATTCAGAAGCTCTGTTTTATATCTTTGAAAATAGATCCTTTGCTGACACTTAAATAATCTATATTTAGTGAGTCAAGGGAACAGCACAAGTATTTTGGATGCAATGTTGTGAATCACTTTTTGTATATTCTGTGAATACTAGTGAAATATTGCTGCATTATAACACTTCTTCATTGTAATAATGTTTTATTTTTTACAGTTAGAAGATATAAGAGCTGAATGTGTCTGAATAAGACTGGCATGATTCAGCAATCAATCTAAAACTACGGGTGTATATGTTAAGCAAAACTCTCTGAAGACTAGTAATATAGCCTTTTGTCAGTATGCTGAGAACTGTAATAAAATGCTATAAGAATGGGAAAATGAAGGATATAAATGGCTTTATTCTTTTTTTTTTTAAGATTTTATTTATTTATTTGACAGACAGAGATCACAAGTAGGCAGAGAGGCAGGCAGAGAGAGAGGAAGGGAAGCAGGCTCCCTGCTAAGCAGAGAGCCCAATGTGGGGCTCAATACCAGGACCCTGGGATCATGACCTGAGCCGAAGGCAGAGGCCCTAACCCACTGAGCCACCCAGGCGCCCCAATGGCTTTTTTCTTAAAAGTTAAACTGCAAGATAAATGCCTAATAAATCAGAGTGTAGATATGAAATCATCTAAAAGAGGCAAAATTGTTCTTACCATGGAAATAATATTGGGCCTGTAACTTGGTTGAATGTATTAGCATATCCAAAGGGGGAAAGTGTAGTTGTGAACAAGAGTTCATCAGCCATGAAAACACCCTGAAATGAATATTACAAGGGGAAAAGTTGGCTCATTCAGGTGTTGCAAAATAGAATGCACTTTTACCAATGGATGGTCTCACCTTGACACATTTAAATATCTGGTAATTTAGATAGCAAGCAATTTTTTGATTATGCTTTGACTTCCCGTTTACGTCTTCTTAAAAGAAACCTATGGATTTCGATTTCTCTAGTCCACTGTTATTATTATTTTTCATGATAAATACATGCATTAGGGTTTTCATTTTATTCTGATTAAAATTTATGTTTTAAATGATTCTGATTTTATATATCTCTCTTAGTTGAACATGAGCTCTCCTTTAAGACAAAAGTCCTTATCTTTACAGAGACAGTGGTAAGGTTCATTCAAGGTACAGGGCCAGACCCTAGACCCAGTCAATGCTCATAAGCCTAAGAGGCTTCTATGGAAACAACCTAACTCTTAGGCATGTCTCCTACCGGGGTTCCCTAATGATGTCGTGGATCCATTGCAAGAGTTTCAGCCAATTCTTCTGAGGCAGAGTTCCAATATAGTATGATAATATAAATAGGAAAATTATTTAATTATTACATTGGGATTGTGTATTTTAAATTGTATATTTTAATCTCTTTAAATATTAGAACTTATATGATTGTTATAGTTGATATATATAATTTTCATTCTCTACCTCATAACGACCTACTATTGTGTTGAAGTTTTAGTAGTTGTTATAAATATATAAACATAGTATACGTGCCTTTGCAACTTGCATCTATTTCCTGTTATACAAATTGGGGGGAGGGACAGAGAGACAAGCAGACTTCTTGCTGAGTGCAGAGCCCTACTTGGCGCTCCATCTCAGGTCTTTGAGATCATGATCTGGGCCAAAATCAGATGCTTAGCTAACTGAGCCACCCAGGTGCCCCTATATAAATAAAGTTTTAAAAGCATTTTTTTTTTTTAAGATTTATTTATTTATTTGTCAGAGAGAGCGAACACAGGCAGACAGAGTGGCAGGCAGAGGCAGAGGGAGAAGCAGGCTCCCTGCTGAGCAGGGAGCCCGATGTGGGACTCGATCCCAGGACGCTGGGATCATGACCTGAGCCGAAGGCAGCCGCTTAACCAACTGAGCCACCCAGGCGTCCCTAAAAGCATTTTTAAGATACCTGTACACTATTTCATAGCACACTTGTGCCATTAATGTATTCGTTTGATTCTCTCTTGATAAATATTCAGATGGCTTTCTATTTTTGCCACTATAAATAAAGACGGAATAAATATCCTTAAATATAGACGACTTCACACTGTGATTTTATATTTGTAGGACAGTTTCCAAAAGATAGTGGTACTATGTTAAAATTTGTTTTTAAAAGATTTTTTTGAAAGCTATTTTGGGTGATTTTCTAAATGACTGTAGTATTTCACACTTCTACAGTTAATGTATTAAAATGCCAATTCCCAGCTTCCTCACCAACATTTGATATTAACTTTTTGAAAACAACTTACGTGATGTGCAAAAATGGTATTTTTGTGATGTGCAAAAATGGTATTTTGTTGTCATCTTAATGAACATTTTACTGAATATTAGAGAGGTTGCACACCTATTTATATGTCTACTAGAGATTTGCATCCTTTTCTATAGGTTGTTCACATGCTTTTTTTCTATTAGAGTGTCTTTTTCTTATTAATTTGTGGGAACTTTTGATATGGTAACAATAGAGTTCCTTTTCTGATCATGTGTCATGAAATTTCCCCCATTCTATGTTTTCTCTTTGGATTTCATTTATAGTGTATTTGGTTATCTATAAACACATACAAGTTATTCATACATCATCAAATATGCTTTCTGTTCCTTTTTAGCTCCCAGGATTTCTGCCTTATTAAAAAGACCTCCTGACTCCGAACAGTTAGTAGGATATTTTTATTAATTTCTTATACTATTTGATCCTTTTCTTTACATGTTTAATCTTTAGCTTATCCCTAATTTAACTTATATCTCCTTTGTCTTAGGATGCCCAGTTTGTTTTCATCAAGCACATTTGTTTTAGTGAGGAAAAAATCAAAACATTACTAATGATATTAAAATGTACATGCTTGTAGTGCCTGGATGGCTCAGTGGATTGGCATCCAACTCTTGTCTTGGCTCAGGTCATGATCTTGGGGTCCTGAGATCGAGCCTCCTGTTGGGCTATGTGCTCAGCAGGAGTCTGCTTGGCACTCTTTCTCTCTCTCTCCCTCTACTCCCCTCCATGAATAAATCTTTTAAAAAAGGAAAAAGACATACATGTTTTGCTGCTTGTTGGTATAGTTTTGAGAACATAAATATGGCATCTAATTAAGAAATAAATGTTTTAAAATATATTTAGACTATTCATCTTCTAATTTGAGAACATTTTGTAGATACTTTGTAGGACAAATAAGCCATTAAGATGTTAAGTATTGTCAGAAGGCAGCTATTATCCCTATAGTGTGTTTGTATGTTACTACTTTCTGGTTTATGAAATCTCAGGATGTCTCCAGACTCTTTGGGCTGTGTAGTATGAATCTCAAAAGCCTGGTTGTTATGCTGTTTTAACATTTTCATTATCAAAAATATCAATAGGTTCAAAGGGAAGAAGCTATTTCCCAATGACTTAAGAATGGACATTAAGAATATATCCTCATTTAAACATAAACAAAACTTGCAAAGAGTTAGTTGACTGAATGGATTCCTTTGATCATATACTGTGCTGATTCCCTAAGAACTGATAGATGATTCAGAGACAAGATTATCCATTTATAACTATTTCATTCAGCTAAGAGAGTTGAAAGTGCTGAATAGTTAGGTTGAAATTAATGTGGTTTTAGTTCTTTGAATTGTGACAAAGTGGGATGGGAGAGAAATCCAGAGAATAGTGTTTGGAAACTTTGAAGTCCCAAAAGTTGTTTCCTTTGCATTAATCTTAACCTGAAAGTTCCTTTGTTTCTACATCAACTATATCTGTAGACAGGTGATGAATTTTCACCAGCTCTTAGTAAAATGAACATTTATGTAGGTCAATATTAATCTGCCAGTTGTCTAGTATTCTGAGATGATATCATTCCCTTTTTTCTTCTCCTTTATGTGTTATTTATTTCATGATGCTATGGTCATCATTTTTGTTGCTTGATTAGTTTTATTTCATTTTGTTTAACTATCCTTACATGACAAAAATTTGCCTGCTCTATTTTATTCTCTCATTAAATTTATTTTGTGGTATATGTGTGTTTCAGTGTGTGAGATTCAAAAATTTAGAAACCACTGTTTCAGAAAGCATTACATTCTAAGGTATATTAATCCTAACCATGTTTTGAAGAAGATATTGACTATAGGGTAAGTACTTAACAGTTCTAGTTAGTTTAAAATTTTCACTTAACCTACATATCAGGCTTCAAGGTTGCTTTAGTGATCCTAAGAGTATAAACTGAGACAAGAGTAGCTTGAGGTGCAGGATTCCAGCTGGTAGTTGCTCTGGCAAAGGTATCCTAGATCTGGGACAGGACTGAAGTCTCCAGTCCTTAGTATTCACTGGAATAGGATCTTGACTGGCAAAGAGCTTCCAAGGTTGAGATGAAATCAGTAATCCTGAGATGAATTCCCTGTAAAGATGCTGGAGTATTTAATGTGCTCTCTATATGGGATGCTGTTCCTGACCCTGATTGTCTCCATTACTTTGGTCCAACTTTGCCAGAGCTAAAGCACAAACTGAGGCCTTGCAGAAATGTTGGGCTCAGTGGGAAAGAATGCAATGCCCTGGTACAGCTGGGAGGAATTATGCTGAAATATTCAGATATTTGTCATTCCTGTTTTAGTTCATAAAATACCAATGTAAGGAAATATTTTGCAGCATGGTGAGCCTGAGAGAAATGAGAACATTTACAATTAAAAAGTAGTAATTATGGGGCACCTGGGTGGCTCAGTGGGTTAAAGCCTCTGCCTTCAGCTCGGGTCATGATCCCAGGGTTCTGGGATCGAGTCCCCCATGGGGCTCTCTGCTCCGTGGGGAGCTTGCTTCCTCCTCTCTCTTTCTGCCTGCCTCTCTGCCTACTTGTGATCTCTGTCTGTCAAATAAATAAATAAAATCTTCAAAAAAAAAAGTAGTAATTATATGTGGCAAATTGAAAGAAACGTAAAATTAATGAGTGTAGAAAAAATTAAAATCTGTTTTTAGCTGAAATTTTAGTATTTTACTTATATATTTCAGTTTTTAGGAATTAATGAAATTGTATTTGTAGGGTTGTATGTGTTTGAAAGCAATAGAAATTATAAGTTAAAATATATTTTTAAATCCTAATTCAGCTCTCAAAAATAAGCTCAATTTTCATAATGCATATGAATTTTTAATCACACTACTATAATAAAAACATTAGTAAAATCAAATTTTAATTGGCCATGTGAAATCAGAGAAGAAATAACAGTTGCTCCTGTGTCACTGTTTTAAAAAATATACACTCAAAGATCTATTTCATTATTGGCAAAACTTTAAAGTGAATTAACTTGTAAGATAAATGCTAAAATATATTTAAGTAATTTAATAGGTTCTTTAAAATACTGATCATGTACATAGGTATTGAGTAGTCATATATAGTGGCTTGCAAATACATGTACTTTTGGACTAATAGCCTCTGCTAATTTGTATTTCTGGCTTACTCTGTGTAAAGTTGTTTCCAATTATAGTTCTGCTACAGAATTGGATGTATCTACTCTATTTTAACATGCAGAATCTATATAAGCTAATGTAAAACAGAGAACATCAAAGAAATATTTTACAAACAAAATAAACATTGTTATGTATATATGTATTAGTATATCTATTTTTTCTCAAGGTGAAGTCAAAAAGATTAATTTCCAATATTTTATCAAGTATTTTCAAATCCAATGTTTCTTTAGCTGACTTTACAAAATGAAAAAAAAAAAAAGTACTGAGCTCTTGAATCCTGACCTTCCCCTGAAATACTAGTCAAATGTGCTATTTTACTAATCTAATCATCATGAATTTTTTTAAAAGTCTGTGATTTAGGCTCTATAACATTTCTGATTATTTAGTGTATGTTTTTATTCATTATAATCTACATTCATTTGTGAGATAGTTGATGGATTTGTTGTACAACATTTAACAATAAAACTGATAAAGTATTTATTTGAGGAGAAATGTCATTTTTTTAGAAAAAGGATATATAAAATAAATTGATAAAGATTAAGATTTCAATATAATTTGGTGTTCCTTACTTTGTGGTAAAAAACGACCTCCTACCTTTGTTTTGTTTTTTTTTTTAAGATTTTATTTATTTATTTGCCAGGGAGAGTGAGCACAGGCAGACAGAGTGGTGGAGGGAGAAGCAGGCTCCCTGCTGAGCAAGGAGCCTGATGTGGGACTGGATCCCAGGACGCTGGGATCATGACCTGAGCCAAAGGCAGCTGCTTAACCAACTGAGCCACCCAGGTGTCCCCCTACCTTTGTTTTATATCTGCATAAAACACATATATACAGGGGCGCCTGCGTGGCTCAGTGGGTTAAAGCCTCTGCCTTCGGCTCGGGTCATGATCCCAGGGTCGTAGGATCGAGCCCCACATGGAGCTCTCTGCTCTGCGGGGAGCCTGCTTCCTCCTCTCTCTCTCTGCCTCTCTGCCTACTTATGATCTCTGTCTATCAAATAAATATATAAAATCTTAAAAAAATACATATATACAAACATATTTATTCATAAGTCGGTTTAGTTTTCCTTTCCCTCTCTTACTCATCTTCTTTGGCTTACATATCAAAGTTACAAGTTATAAATAAGTGGTAGAGTTTTTGTAGAGTTTTCCAATTTCTATTTCTTATGGATGAATTAGTATAAAGTTGAAAAGGTTTTTTGTGTTTTAAATGTTCACTGGAGATGACCTGAAAAATCATCTGGGCCTGTTTTTCTTAGTGGGAAGGTATTTCACTGAAGATTCAATATTGCTAATGTTTATGTTTGTTTAATTTTCACATTTCTTCATTACTCAGTAATTTTTATTTTCTATGACACTTTAAATTTTAAATTGTCAAATTTAATGGAATGGCTTTTTAAAAAAACACCAAATTATCTTTTAAATCTGTAATACCTATATTTTTAAACTTGTTTTTGTCTTAATATTGCTAACATTTGCTGTTTCTCCTTTTTTCTTGAATAATATTGACAACTTTTTTTATTATTTAGATAATTAATTTTTGGCTAATTTAATCTTCTTATGTACATTGTTTTTCTGCTTCACTAATCTCTGCTGTTGTAGTCTTTAAACATTCTTTTGCTAATATTTGATTCCTTTTTAGCTGTCTAATTTGAAGTACAGATTTCTCTTTTCAGGATTTCTTTTCTCCAATATAAAACATTAGAAAAATAAATTTTATATTAAGTAAAACTTATATCCTACAAGTTTTGATACATATTTTCATTAAAATTCTATTTTTTATATATTTCATTTTCATTTTGGTTTACTTTTGGAATCTAGAGTTATCTATTTTTTTAATATTTTAATTCCTAAGTCTACTTTTTTTTAACTTTATTTAAGCTTTATTTAAACATATAATGTAACCCCACCACCCTCTCCCAACCCCTCTTCCCCCCACCCCCCTCAGTTTGTTTTATGACATTAAGAGTCTTTTGGTTTGTCTCCCTCCCGATCCCATCTTCTTTCATTTTTACTTTTCCTACCACCTTAACTCCCACCCCTGTTGCATCTCCACTTCCTCATATCAGGGAGATCATGTGATAGTTGTCTTTCTCCAGTTGACTTATTTCGCTCTAGTTCCATCCATGTCGTCGCAAATGGTAAGATTTCATTTCTTTTGATGGCTGCATAGTATTCCATCATATATATATA
>ML105517.1:0-41313 GCA_003697995.1 Taxidea taxus jeffersonii | reverse complement strand
AAGACAGCAAATTATTTGAATTAAGTTAGTACAACAAAAATATAAATCAGGATCAAGCAAGTAAGAAGCAGTTGGCAAGAATAAGATTCTTCACAATTTGATACATATTAATTAATCACCTGCCAATAAAAAAGCTGACTATTGCATGCATCTGGAAAGTACAATGAATTCAAATTACCTCTATTAGCCAAGAGGTCATCTTTATTCAGATGTGTTGGTGATTCTTGATAGTTATGTCAATTTCTGCCACCCTTAGAAAGCTCACAGAAAGTAAAGGGTGTCTTCAAGTTAAAAAGATAATTTACAAGAAATAAAATACATGCAATTATCTAAAATATTTACTTATTATAAAAGGGGTGAGTATTGTGACTTATTTGGAGTTCTAATGTCTAAATCAAAAATCTCAAGTTCTTTCTTGAAAGTTTCTAGCTCTCTGAAGGAGCTAGGAAATTAAATAAAAGAAGAGGGCATAATGGAAATCACAAATTGAAATCAGAAGAGAAGACAAAAGGAATAATTGGGTAAAACCAACTCATCCTAGCATAAAAAAGAGTTTGGATTTTAACAAATGGCAATACTCAGCATGAGTAGGACTGAGCAACAACCAACAGTGAAGCACTCACTGGCTATCCTGGGACTAGCATGTGAGAGAGCAACAAAACATCAGAACAGAACCTCTGGATATTTCTAAGACATTCAAATAAACAATTGAGAATAATTTACAAAAATGAAGGTATGCTGAAAGGATATCTTGGCCGTTTTTAAATATATTTCTTTAAATCTCTACTTATAACCAAGCATATATTATTTTCTACTATACTAGTAAGTGTTTCTTCATTATTGTTTTAATATATTGAATATATTTTTAATACTTCGAAGTTAGTACCTCAATTGTCTTTAGCACCCATCTCAATGTGGCAGAAACTCTTTTTCTTAAATGTTAAGATATAGCCATAGGTTTATATGTTATTGTCAGCAAATATATTGTCAGCAAATTACTTCTAACATCTAAGGGACTATGGCTCCAGAATGTGAACTCTCAATTAATTCATTCCCATCACCACATATTAACAGTCTCTATATTTTATGGAAATACAAATTATCTTTCCTTTAAGATAATTTATAAAGATTCCTCTATTAAGCAGAGAATGTTAAACAAAAAGGCTACTTTCAATTTTTAACATCATTTGCAAAATGTATTACCTCATCACAGTATAGAACTACTGAACATGTTACATACCAATTTATATGGATTCACCTCGAACTGCTTGCTTTAAAAAATATTATATTCTTTCGCACATCTTATTTACCACTCTGGAAGATTATTAGTAGTCTTCCCTTATAATAAGTATTGAATCTATCTTTAGCAGTCTCTACTTCAATTCAAATTCCTTGTCTATGATTTAAGAATTGAAAATGCAAACTGATAGAATTATTTGTAAAACAAGGAGTAACTATCTCTAAGTGAGAGCCTGAGTGGTTTATATATTTAAATGTGCACATGTGTGTATATATGAATACATTTTCCAATACTTATGTTGGTTTCTCAAGCATCTTAAAATTAGTTAAAGCAATTGCCTAAAGTTCTGAGTTAGTTGAGCTTGCTTCATTAAGTAAGGTGTGACTGAACATACTTATTGAACTTACCCCTAACCCCCACTGCCCATATAGCCTTCTAAGAATCCCAAGATTGCCAGTAATAAATGAATGGTGGCTGTTTCATTACAATAATCTAACTCTTTAGTAATGGTTAACTCATTTATTTACTCAACAATAGCCTAAAATGAAGCATAAAGAGCTACAGAGCAGGGCCTTCAGTGGAATTAATACAGACATACCAAGATAATCCTACAAAGTGGCCAAGAATAAGAAAATAAATGACCCAATTAAGAATTGGGCAGAAGATTTATTTTTTTTTAAAGATTTTATTTATTTACTTGACAGAGAAAGAGAGTTCACAAGTAGGCAGGGCAACAGGCAGAGAGAGAGGGGGAAGCAGGCCCCCGCCTGAATAGAGAGCCCGATGTGGGGCTCGAGCCCATGACCCTGAGATCATGACCTGAGTTGAAGGCAGAAGCTTAACCCACTGAGCCACCCAGGCGCCACTGGGCAAAAGATTTAAACAGACACTTAACTAAGGAAGGTTACAGACAACAAATACATGATAAAGTCATTAATGTGATTAATTACTAGGAAAGGGGTATTTAAAACCATAAAGTTTGTTATCGGACCAAAGTATCAAACAGTTGATATGTCATGATATAAATCAAGGTGATGCAAGTTAGACGCAGTTGGCAGGAAGAAAATTCTTCACAATTTGATAATTACTGATTCATTACCTGCTACCCTTCATTCCATGTATTTCATTCATCTCAAATTTGAATTCATATTATCTCTCTATTAACTAAGATTTTTATTTATAAAATTATAAAAATTATTTAAAATTGTTCTATTTATGAAAAAAAATTAAGACTTTATTTATTTATTTGACAGACAGAGATCACAAGTAGGCAGAGAGGCAGGCAGAGAGAGGAAGGGAAGCAGGCTCCCCGCAGAGCAGAGAGCCCGATTTGGGGCTCGATCCCAGGACCCTGGGATAATGACCTGAGCCAAAGGCAGAGGCTTAACCCACTGAACCACCCAGGCGCCCCTATTTATGAAAAGTTTTTAAAGTGAAATATAAAGTACTGGTGAACAGGTGGAACAATATTGCAGTGGGGATGAAAAATGCTGTAACTACTTTGGGAAACATGGCAGTTTCTTATAAACTTTTACTAATTACTTCCTACTACTTTGTCCAAAAAGAAATAAAAACGTAAGTTTACACACACAAAGAAAATCTCTATTCTAATGTTTACAGAAATGCTCATACTGGCCATTAATGCGGAACAATCCAAATGCCCTTCAATAGGTGAATGGATAAAATGTTACACATCCATGCAATGGAGCACTACTCAGAAATGAAAAGCAATCTAACTATTGAGCCATGTAACCATATAGACGAATTCCCAACACATCTCTCCAAGTGAAAGAGGTCAGACTCAACAGCTGTGCCATATATAATTCACTTCTATGACATTTCAGAGAAGGTAAAATGAATAGAAATGGAGAACAGACATACAGTTTCCAGGCATTTATGAGTTAAGAGGAGTTGACCACACACAGCAACTTAAGTTTGTGGGTGGGAGGGAATGATGGAGTAGCTGGATCTTGACTGTGGTAAATATGTGACTATATAGTCTTCAAGTCATAGGACTATATGTCATAGTCAATTTTACTGTATATGAATTTTTAAAAAGTATAAGTGGAGAAAATGAGAACATGTAGAGATTGTGTCTATGAACCTACATAGTTGTATCAAATGATATCCCAATATATTAGTTGCTATTAAGCCTATTTTTTTTTAATTTTTATTTATTTATTTATTTATTTTTATTTATTTGTCAGAGAGAGAGAGCAGGAGCGAGCACGGACAGACAGAGTGGCAGGCAGAGGCAGAGGGAGAAGCAGGCTCCCTGCTGAGCAAGGAGCCCGATGTGGGACTCGATCCCAGGACGCTGGGATCATGACCTGAGCCGAAGGCAGCCGCTTAACCAACTGAGCCACCCAGGCGTCCCACTATTAAGCCTATTAAAATAAGCATGTTCTGGGGTGCCTGGGTGGCTCAGTGGGTTAAAGCCTCTACCTTCGGCTCAGGTCATGATCCCAGGATCCTGAGATCGAGCCCTGCATCGGGCTCTCTGCTCAGCGGGAGCCTGCTTCCCTTCCTCTCTCTCTGCCTACTTGTGATCTCTGTCTGTCAAATAAATAAATAAAATCTAAAAAAAAAAAAAATAAGCATGTTCTGTTTTTTGTTTCTAAGTATGTTCTGTCTCTTTCTTCAAAATAGTAAGGAGAGAAGACCATGCAATCAGTTAGAGGAAGAATAGTATGTTTAAAGTCAAACATGTGGTGCTGAAGCACACACACACCCATACTATAAACTCTAAATATGAAAGCAGGGAACAGAGAGTAGGCATGGATTGTATATAGATTTTATTCCATTTGCCAACTTCAACTGCATGCTAGTAAGATGTCCAACATGTCGAGAAGAATTCTGAGGCCAAATGCAGACTCAGTGTTAAAGAACACTATGACTGACAGCTGGTGCAACAGGGAAGTAGCAGCATGCACATTTGCAATTTCTAAAAGAATTAGTGGAATATGTGGAACAAATTGACCCATCGGAGCAGAACAAGCTAATAGAGTTAGGAGATTTGATGTAATAGCAGATTCTTCCTCCTCTTATATAAAGTTAGATACATAACTTCTCCCCACTGGACCTTAATTCCATCCCAATGAAAATAATGAGGCATTTGTAAAATGCACTAACATTTTTCAGAAATAACTTTTCATAGGCCAGGTTGGAAATTCTTCTCTGAAGCCAGAAGTGCTCAAATATAAGACAGTGATACTTGCTTTCACCAACACCACCAGAAAACAACGAAGTTAAAATGAAAATCAAGAAAACAAAAGGATCAACGTTAGTCCAAATATAACTCTTTTAGAATGCCAACTGTTTCCAAATATAGATGTAACTCAAAAACATCATTATTCAAAATGACAGTGGATTTCACTTTAGAATGTAAGTGATTGCAAATTTCACTCATAAGAACACAAAGTGAAAATAGATGAGTTTTTCAAAAACAGAATTGTTAAATGGGCACACTGGGAAAACAGCTAATCAAGAAAGCATAATAAGTACAGAAAAAAAATCTATATGTAACTTATATATATATATATATAATTATGTGAATCCATGTGTATTTGAAGTTCAAAGAACATTGCAAGGGAAGCATTTAATAAAAACATAAGTGAAATTATGGGTTAAAGGAATGCATAGTTTCATGAGCATGCACACTTTCATACTTTAAATATGTAGTAGGAAAATATCCTTTATGAAAACTGCATTTCATTTTCACTAATTAAGGAAATACTCATGTAACTATGAAAAAATATAAGGATGTTTGGTACAATACTATTTACAGTAGGAAAAATCTGAGTAACTTAGACATACAATAACCAAGGGTTTGTTAAAGGCATAATGGATAATCCATTCATAGCAATGTTGTGTGACAATTAAAATCATTTTGTTATATATGTATTTGTAAATACAAATGTGGATGTACATAATATCTTATTACATGACAACTCAGTATGTAAACAATTAATTATGGTAATTATGTATTTCTGAAAGATAAAATTTCCATTATTACATACATAAACAAATCTATAAAATAATGTTACTAAGAAGAGGGTAGGGAGTTCAGCAATGAATCTAAGGATACTGCAGTCTTCCAGGATTAGGCTCAATTTAGAAGAGGCTGCACAATTATGTTGTCTAGGCCTTTGTGGGATCTATTCTTGCCACTTTAGTTCTATGAGATTGGAATCCGTTGTCATAAAACAATAGATATTGAAGTCTAGTGTTCAGAGGGAAAGACATCATGGAATATGTGTAAGAATTATGTTTGAGATACATGTTTATAGATACATAGTCAAGTGGGCCTTAATTATTGCCTTTTAGGTATTACCTTATGTGAAAAATTGTACTGCTCTCTTTGTGTGGTTCCCTATTAGAACTCATCAAAGCAGAAGAAAAAAAATATTTGTTTGGAGCAACTTGTCCCATCACATGTTATAATGTTAGCCCATAGAGATGAACTCTAGATAGCCCAGACTCCCAACTGCTTTGATTTCCAGATTTACTAACATCAGGATTCCCCAACTACTACTTTCTAGTTGGCCATAACGTCTATGTAAGCCTGTGGTGCGCTGGCTTAGACTGTGCTATCCAGTCAACCTTCAATATATAATACCAGGGCTCACTGCAATTAAAGAAACAAAATGGAAATAAGAAAAATACATATTGCATGGAGCACTGGGTGTGGTGCACAAACAATGAATTCTGGAACACTGAAACGAAATAAAATAAAAAGAAAAAAAAAGAAAAACTAATAATTTTGATGAGTTAACATTCATTGAACAGGTACTATGTGTTTGAAATTATGCTACTCAGTTTATATTCATTAAGCCATTTAATGACAGGCCATCATTTTATTAATGAATTAAGTGAATGCAAATGTACTGAATAATCGTCAAGATAACAGCATATAAGAAACATACTCAGAACTCAGATTAAAATGTGTCTTTTTCTAGAATTTTCTTAATAATTTCCTCAGCTTTCTGTATTGATGAAAGGGGTAAGTTATTAAATAATACATATTACATAATATTATACTATATATTATATATTTATATGCCATATATTATATATAGTTTATTAAATAATATATAGTATATAGCACTATGCTGTATACTATATATTTATATATCATGTATGTAAAGCATTTATGTTATATTGGTAGCAAGTTTAGATTGCAATATTCTCTGGATATGATTTTTTTTTCCTGTCCTGAAGATCACATATCAAATTTTGTGCAGTGTTGGATTTTGACTGAGTACTGTTGTTGGCAAACCCTGAGCACTGGGCATTAATGTTTGACAAGTTACTTTTTTATATCTCAGGTCTTATTTGCTTATCTCTATAATCTGTTAAGAAAGCCAAACCACAGATCATTATCAGTGGTAACTCATCCAAGAGATTAAGACACATCAGGAGACAAAACATCTTTACCAATGATGGCTTTGAGGATGTCTCCTACTTACAGTTTACCTAGTGCTATTAGTTACTAACAAAAAGGAAAGTAAGCTTCAGTAGATAACACAAAACAGTAGGATAAGGAAATCTTAAGTGCTGAATTTGGGATGCTTGTGACACTGTAAAAAGTGGTGATCAGGAGTAGTCTGTCTACCTACCTACCCACCTACCAATTTATCATCTATCTTAAGATAACTGATGAACTTCAAACATGGCATTTCCTCTCATTCCCCACCAACGGCTTTTGCATATAATATTTCTGTGCCCCACATGCCCTTCCCATACCTCTAGTAGTTATTTTTCAAAGTTGCAGCATGAATGTGACTTCCTAATAAAATAATTACCTTCCTTGTAGATTGGGTAAGATGCCCTTCATTCACTCTTAGAGGATCATGTACATCATGTAAAATGTGTATCATAGCACTTTTCAGGGGTTTAAGGATTTTTGCTCATCATTGCATCCACAAAGCCAATTGCAGTGAGTGTTACATAATAGGTTCTTAATTTAAAAATTGAAAAAATATCAGTGAATAAATAATATGATATCCAATAAAAGAGTTCTATTTCTGGCAAATGGGATGACAAGAGATAAGCTTTCATGGCTTTATGAATGCTCTGAGGACCATGATAATTTTGCAGCAGATCGGAGAGTTAGGAAGCTGGCTTGGCAGTTAGCCAAGCACACATAAACTGGTACATCTCTTTTAGGACAACATTGCCTTGAGCATAACAATTTTTGTCTTGACAGAAAACACAGAGTCCTCTTTATATAGGTACCGCAGTTTGCTTGCTCCCTACTTCTGAAACATGAGTTTGTATTATACGCTATATTTAAGGTAGTTTCTCACTTGACAGAGGCTTTAGATGGTCCTTTGGAATAGATGCTCTATCTAACACCTGGCAAGGGGTTAACATCTTTTTCTTTATGTTCAATCTCAGGATTTTAGAGATTTCATACCAAACCCACCTGCACTCTGGTGTTAGTCTGCTCAGTGACATCATGCCACAGACTCCTAAAAGCAGGCTTGTCCCTTTATCTCTTTATATGGTCTCCAAAATAAATACATTTTATCCACACATTTGATGTTAGCAACATACCTTTTGCTTTCTTAGAATCTGAGTTACTGCCTATGCAGTTTGGATCCCAGGTTGGATCCAAATGAACTAGTAACCAGGACCCCCACCACCTAGTCCCTTGTGAGGCAGCTGCTCTCATCCTTCATAAAACTAATGGTCATAACTGGTAAACCTTCCTGAAAGAGACCCCCCCTCCCAGTTCTCAGGTATTCTTCCCATACTCTCTTAGAATTTTTAGAGAAAAGCAAAAGAAAATATATTATTTTTCCACTTATTTTGTTCTTTTTCCTTATTTTTATGATTTGTTTTATTTAGTACACCAACCATATGTTGATATCAAAATTAAATAAAAAATGAAAAAGCAGACATACCATTACCTTACCCTTACAAATCAGCTATTTCATTCAGCCTTATAATACTTGACCACATCTGAGCATGATTTTTATGGCACATATTTATAATTAAAGTTTTCTGGTTTAGACTTATTAAATCTGTATAAAATTGTGTCCCATGATTTTACACTTATATCCCATATTTATCAATTTTCTTCCAAGAGAATCCCTTTCCAACATGGGCATTTATGATGCAATGTATTTTTCTGAATTATTTTTGAACTGGCTTCCAGAAGTAATGATCTTAGAAATCTGGCAGAATTTCTTATGCTAATTTTTCTGAATCAATAATGTTTTTTAACATTTTAGTTGTGTACTTAAATTGTGCTTTCAGATACTAATAACATATTTCACTAATTATGCATATTTGATCACATTTAGTATTTCTGAAATTGTAGTGCATCTTCCAGTTGATGTATTATAATTGCTTTATTGAGCTGTCCACTATGATGTATTTGTCTTCATCTGTACATGTGCAAACACAAAAGCAAAAGCTTAGACTTACAGAGCATATTTCTCAGGCTCAGAAAAAAATCCTAGAGACAATAGTAAAGCACATTTTAACCTTTAGGAACCAAATGATTAAGAGAAGAGATGTAGCAAATTTGGAATCACATGTTGTTACCTTCTCTCCCTAAGAAAAATCATATCATATCAGTAAATGCAGGAGGGAAAAAAATATTAGACACAATCTATCATCCATTCATAATGAAAATTTGGACAAGAAGATTATCTTCTCAATTTAGTAAAGAACATATACAAAAAAACCCTATAGCTAAGATCATATAATGAAAAACCAGATGTTCTCCTACTAACAAAATGAAAAACAAATATGTCCTTTCTCATCACTTCTATTAAATATCATACAGGAAATCCTAGATAAGGCAATAAAACAAGACATAAAAGATATACAGATTGGGAAGGAAGACCTAAAACCATCTTTGCTCGCATATGACATGTTTATCTACATATGAAATTCCAAAGAATCACAAAAAACTCCAAAAATAACTAGCAACTATAGTGAAGTTGTTGCCTACAAGTTAATATACAAAAGCTCTCTGCTTTTTTAGGTAAAATAAATGAAATACTGGAATTTAAAGTTGACAACCATATTTACATTAACACCAAATAAATAAGTAAATATGTATAAATCTAAAAAACAATGATATATATGTATCAGTTCTATATGAGGAAAGCCACATAATTCTGATGAAAGAAATCAAATATCTGAAAAAAATGTAGAGATATTCCATGTCCAAGGATAGGAAAAATCGATATTGTCAAGATGTCAGACTTTCTCAAAATTATCTATAGATTCAACATATTCCCAATCAAAATTCCAGGAAGTTATTTTGTAGATATTGACCAAATGAATCTAAATTTTATATAAAGAAGCAAAAGACACAAAAGCCAACACAATATTGAAGGAAAAGCACAAAGTTGGAGGGCTGAGACTACTCAAATTCAAGACTTAACTATAAAGCTATAGTAATTAAGACACTGTGGTATTAGCAAAGAATAGACAAACAAATAAATGGAACAGAATAAAGATCCCCAATATAGATTCATACAATTATAATCAACTGATCACTGACAGAGGAACAAAGGCAAATAGGTGGAGAAAGGATAGTCTTTCCCACAAATGGTGCTGACACAATTTGATAGCCACATGCAAAAACCTGAAATTAGAAACAGACATAACACATTTCAGAAAAATTAACTTAAAATGTTTCACACACCTAAATGTAAAATACAGACCTATAAAATCATAGAAGATAACATAAGAAAGAAACAAAGGTGACCTTGGCTTCGACAATGATTTTTAATGCAACACCAAAAGCATAATACAAGAGGGAAAAGAAAAAGATAAGCTGGACTTTGTTTAAATTAAAAACTTCTGCTCTACAAAAAATAATTCAAAAGAATAAGGAGACAAGTCATGGACTGAGGGGAAATGTTTGCAAAACACACATCTGATAAAACACTGATATCCAAACTATCCAAAGAATTCTTAAAATCAACCATAAGAAAGCAAACACTCCAATTAAAAAAAAAATGGGCCCAAAACCTTAACAGATACCTCACTATAGAAGATACATAGATCATAAGCATATAATAAGATGCTCTATATCATATGTCATTAGGAAGCAAAGAAAATGAAAAAGACTAATTCAAAAAGATATAGGCACCCCTAAGTTTATTGCAGCATTATTTACAATAGCCAAGATATGGAAACAACCCAAGTGACCATCCATAGATAAATGGACAAAGAGGATGTGGTACACACATATACAATGAGATATTACTCAGCCATAAAAAAGGATGAGATCTTGCTATCTGCAACAGCATGTGTGGAGCTAGAAGTATTGTGCTAAGTGAAATATGTCAGAGAGAGAGAGATAAATACGATATGAGTTCACATACTAAACAAGTAAAAATGGAATCAGACCTACAGAGAACAGTTTCCAGAAGGGAAGGGGACTGAGGGGTAGGCAAAATGTGTGAAGGGGAGTGGGAGATACAGACTTCCAGTTATGAAATGAATAAGTCGTGGGAATAAAATGTACAGCATAGAGAATAGAGTTAATAGTATTGTAATAGCATTGCATGGTAACACAGGGTAAGCTACATTTGTGGGGAGCATACCATAACATATAGAATTGTTGAATTATTATGTTGTGCACCTGAAACTAATGTAATGTTGTCTATTAACTATATTAAAAAAGAGACTATTTTTAAAAAATCAAGGAAATTTACTGTAAGAATTTCAAGTCATTCCAAACTTCATATATACACATAAATACACATAAACACATAAAACATTTTCTATTAAATGTAGTATTTCTAAGTTCAGATTCATAAACTAACTTGAAAAATAAAGACTGCTTTTCTTCACTTTTCTTTACTGAAAAGTACATTATCAGTAATAATTTAAAAATAAAACAGCAATGAACATAACCTATTGGAATAGCCAAAACACTCAGAACTCAGAACACTGAGAATGCCAAATGCTGGAGGGGATTTAGAGCAACAGAACCCTCATTTATTGCTAGTGAGAATTCAAAATGGTACAGCCACTTTGAAAAACAGTTTGGTCGTTTCTTACAAAACTAAATATACTCTCACCACATAATTCAGCAATTGTATTCCTTGCCAAAACTTGGAAGCACCCAAGAAGCCTTTTAGTGGGTGAATAGAAAAATAAACAATGGTACATCCAGACAAGAGAATATTATTCAGCACTAAAAAGAAATAAGAAATATTAATACATGAAAAGACATGGAGAAATCTTAAAAGCATATTACTAGGTAAAAGAAAGTGAATCTGAAAAGGTTACATATGGTATGATTCCAACTACATGACATTCTGAAAAAGGCAAAACTATGGAGATAGTTAAAAGATGTTTGCCAAAGGTTCAGAGAGGGGGAAAGGAGAAATGAATTGGTGGAATAAAAGGGATAATTTTTAGGGTAGTTGAAATATTCTGGATGATACTGTGACATGGTAAAGGTCGATACATGTCATTAGACATGTGTCAGAATCCAGAGAAGGTACAATATGATGTGAATCCTAATGCAAATTATGGATTTTAGTCAATAATAATTATCAATATTGGCTTATCAGTTTTAACAAATATGTATGTATATGTTAATAATAGGAGACACCATATGTTAATGGGTGAAAGAGGATGCAGGAACTTTTTGCTTGCTTGTTCTGTAAACCTAAAACTGTTTTTTTGTTTAAAGACAATGGGGGAGTGAGAGTATAGAAGTACAGAGTAACAGAGAAACAGAAAGCCCAGTACAGCTACTGTATAGCAATCTAAGGAAGAATGGTACAAAATGCTGCTGAGCAATAGAAACCAAATCCAATACAGCCATGTAGCAACTCAAAGAGTTTATCAAACTACCAAGAGAAGGCACTGAAATGTATAAAGTGAGGACATAATAAATCTGTGTTATAAAAAAAATATATATATTTGGTCTTTGTCTCCAGTTCTTGACACAGAGCTCTAAATCCTCTGCATTTCCTGAGTGTTACAGGGTGACAGGAGTATCTCTTGTTTTAATAAAGTTATATTTTAGGATTTTATTATATTTATTTGAGACAGAGAGAGAACATGAGTGGGTGGGGGGAGAAGGGCAGATGGAAAGGAAAAACAAGAAGCACACTCCCTGCTGAACAGGGAGCCCAGTGCAGGGCTTGATCCCAGGACCCTGGGATCATGGTCTGAGCTGAAGGCAGATGCTAAACCAACTAAGCCACCCAGGTGTCCTAATAAAGTTACTCTTGATGAGCCTGTGGATACCTTCTTGATGGGGCTTGTTGCCCCATCAAGACTTGATGGGGCTGGTTGCCAGAGGAACCAACCACGCGATAAGAGGATTGGAACTTTCTGGACGTCTGGAGAAGGGAAAGGGACTAGAGATTAATCCAATCACTGATGGACAATGATTTCATCAATCATGCCTATGTCATGAAACTTCTGGTTTGGAGAAGAACCAGATAAAAACCCTTCTGGTTTGGAGAGCTTCTGGTTTAGTGACTACATCCACATACTGGGAAGTTGGCATACCTCAGCTCCACGGACACAGAAGGTACTGCGCTTTGAACCCTTCTAGACAGTGCCCTGTATATCTTTTCCATGTGGTTTTTCCTGAGTTTTGATAATAAAGTGGTAATAATAAATAAAGTATTTTCCTGATTTATAAGAGTCATTCCAGCCAAGATATTGAAACTGAGGAGGAGGTTGTGAAATGGCTGAGTTAAAAGCTGGCTGGTCATAAGTACAGGTGGCAGCCTGAGGCTTGTGCATGGCATCTGAAGGGGTGGCAGTCTTGTGGGACAGAGCCTTAAACAAGGGTGTCAGTGCAACAACAATAGTTAGTGTCAAAACTGAATTGAACTTTAGGATGCAAAGTTGGGGTCCAGACAGTTGGAAATCTGGCCAGTGTGGAAGTACATCCCCACACATTTGGTGCTGTCCTAAGTGTAAGTAAAGACAGTACAGGCAACCGAAGACACTCAAAATTTTGGAAACAAAGTTTGGGAAAACATTGATGGTGGGGAAGGGAAGGGGCAAGTAGATGGTTATTGCCTCAGAAGACGTTTAAAAGTAAGTGTAGATAGAAAAGCTTTCCTACAAATCCAATTAAACATAAGCCCTCTGGGGTATCTCATCTTTGCAAATAAAGTGGGACTATTATGTACTTCTTAAAGACAAGGTAGGAATACCATGAACTGCATTAAAAACAAACAAACAAACAAACAAACAAACACTAAGGACACCTGGGTGGTTCAGTGGGTTAAGCCTCTGCTTAACCTTCAGCTCAGGTCATGATCTCAGGGTCCTGGGATCGAGCCCTGTATAGGGCTCTCTGCTCAGTGAGAAGCCTGCTTCCCCCTCTCTCTCTGCCTGCCTCTCTGTCCACTTGTGATGTCTCTCTCTCTCTCTCTCTCTCTTTCTCTCTATCAAATAAATAAATAAAATCTTTAAAAAAGAAAAAGACTATACACTCTAAAACACAAATAAATAATAGCAAATTCCAATCTCAGTCTATAAGCCTGAACTCTCAAGAGAGGTTACCATGGATTCTGTGTCCTGCTCAGAAGGGTAGAGAAAAATGATAATCCACATGTCAGATTAAAAAAAAAATCCTGTAACAACTGTTTAGAAAATGCAAACAGGAGACATCAATGAAGTTGAAACAAATTTAGAAGCAAGTGATAGTAATATAGGAGTACTTTTTCATGGCCTCACTTGAAGGTGGATCTAACCTGGAAAAAGTTACTGAAAACCAATTCATGCTGAACCATGGAAACTTGAGTCCAAGAGTTCAGGACTTAGTGTTTTATATTCCCCAAATTGAGACTTTATGTTTTCCTGTATTAACAGGAGGGGGAATCACTGTCAATTTTAAGATAAATTGTCAAATTTTTGTCATTTTATCCACAATGATGATTCTTTTGCTTGTTTGTTTATTGCTGGCTGTCTTGAACTCAAAGCTTTCATTAGGTAAATTCTCCTTGACAATTTAGGTGGCATTATGGGAGTTTCCAGGTTCATCGGATCTGCAATTTAATCTGCAATTTAAGGAGTATCAGGAAGGGTTTTCTAGTTTCACATTGAGTTTTCTAATTTTACATGGATCTTTTTAAATATTTTGTGGGGATCTATAGCAACCCCAAGATCAAGTATTTCAATAAACTTCAAAACAGCCCGAGATTGAATTCTAGACCAATAAGGGCCCAAAGACCTCTCTAGCAAGGGACAGAACAAGGCATCTCTATGAATCTCTCTCCTAGATAAGAATCCTTCAAGTCATAAGAAGAACAATAATCTCAAACAATAGAGAGAAACATGGAAAAGCTGATGTATTTAAGGGAAGATGAAGGAGGTTATGACCTATGTCAAGCGTTGGAGAGTTAAGATGCACTTAGATAATTCTTATAACAAACAGCATGATGAAGAAATGATTTATTCTCCCTATTTTGTGAAAGAAAAAACTAAGGCTTAGACAGTTAAGGATCTTGTCCAGGATCACACGGATGGTGAAAGATGAAGCTGAGAAACAAACAATTCACAAAACTAGTTAGTTCATCAATTCATCAGATAACAGCCAAATGAATAAATGGTAGATCCATAAACACAGCTTTTTAACTGGCAAAGTGGCAAAGGGTATGCCCACTATTGCAGCATCTATGACAACAACTGCTGAAAATTATTTCTCTATCAGTGTCCCTGAACAGCCACTACCACCAACTGCAGTGGAAGAGCCTCTCCTGGAGGTCATTCTGAGGGAGCATTTTGGAGAGCAGAACTCTAGCCAAAGTACCAAAGAAAGTCTTCCAGATCGAAACAAATCTCTTTTGGCAGTTTGGTTTTGCTCTTTGAAATAAGTCAATAACACACTGGCCTGACGGGAAACCTCATGTCCATCAAGTATGAAGGGATGATTTCTTTTCGTTCCACTGCTTTCAGAGGTAATGGAGATACTGCAATGGACCTAAAATATGCTGTTAAAGTCAGTATAATGATTCAATTTGTACAGCTTTTGATAATAGATTTTCAGGTGAAAAGAAGAGAGTGAGGAAGCAGTACCTAGTCAAATTGTCTCAATTTAGGTTTAATATGACAGCGAACAGATGGAAAATTGAATTATCATTAAAAATGTAGAAAAATGAAGAACAAAATATATGGATACAGTACATTTGTACATGTGCATATACTATACAGACAGAAAGGACTTATGCCTTTTGTTAAACGTATGACTTTTAGATTACAATTTCAGTTTTGTAGGAAACATTAGAATTAACTGTCAAGTATCCACAGGACAAAAGAAATCACATAACAAAAGCTGTAACTTTAACAGCAAAATCTATTTGAAACAAATATCAGACTGGCATTCGTCTAAATACTTGCCATGCTTTATTATATTTAAGCCTCAGTGGAGTCTATATTAGGCCAATATCAAGTTACTCCTTATGTTGGAGAAAAGGCATGACACGGTGAGTAAGTGCAGACTCCAGAATTTCAAATCCCAGTTCCTCTGCTAATTAGCTGTGTAACTATCCTCAGGCAAGTCGCTATTCCCTCATTTACAAATTAAGATCCACTGTGGTCATAATTATTCCTTTTGCTTGTTAGGAAGCTTAAATGAGATAATGCATATGAAGTTCTTTAGAGCTAAATCCTGGCCAAGTAAGTGCTGAGTAAAAAACTTTTATGCTGGGGGCGCCTGGGTGGCTGAGTGGGTTAAAGCCTCTGCCTTCAGCTCAGGTCATGATCCCAGGGTCCTGAGATCGAGCCCCACATTAGAGCTCCCTGCTCTGCAGGGAGCCTGCTTCCTCCTCTCTCTCTGCCTGCCTCTCTGCCTACTTGCGATCTGTCAAATAAATAAATAAAAATATGAAAAAAAAAACTTTTATGCTGATGTCATCATTTAGAGATGAAAAATTGAGAGAGAAGGAACTTGTATAATAGCACAGCATTAGAAAGAGACAAAGCTGAGGCTACTTCACAGATATCACTTTATAATCTCTGAAATGTCATGTAGAAACACAAAATTTAACAGTATTATTCCATTCTGATTGATATTAAAAAATGTCTAACCTCATTATCATTTTTTTAAAATCTTTTATTTATTTGACAGAGATCACAAGCAGGCAAGAGAGACTGGAGAGACAGAGAGAGAAGCAGGCTCCCTGCTGAGCAGAGAGCCCAATGTGGGGCTGGATCCCAGGACCCTGGGATCATGACCTGAGCTGAAGGCAGAGGCCTTAACTTACTGAGCCACCCAGGTACCCCCTCATTATCATTTTTGATAAATGAATAGTTAATCTTTTAGATTAATATTAAGCACCTTTAAAACTAAATGTTAAGAATCAAATCAACCCATTTTTCCCCCTTCCTCAAAATATTTAAATTTCTCATTCATGTAGATATAAAACACAAAGCAAAACAATTCTGATGTCTGCAAAGTATAATAAAGATAATGGGACTTTTATGAAATTAATCTCCAAGCTACCATTCAACTCTCTCTTTTTCTTTAAAACTCAACTTTTAAAATGACAGACTTTTTCAAATTCCATTAATTCCTTGATTCATTTGAATTATCCAGTGCCCCACTTTAATGAAAGCCAGTGCCATAACTGCAGTCATATCCTACTTGACCTCCTCATACAGACTGACCTGAGTGACTGTTCCCTACTTCTTCATAGAACCCTCTCTGAACTACTGTTTTATATCATATTTTTTTTTTTTTTTTTTTTTTTTTTTGGTCTCCTGCAAGTGTACCATTCAACCTTATCCTTAATTGTCAAGGCTATTTTGGTTTCTTCCTATCCTTGTTTTCTCTATCTATACATTCTTACAAAGCAATTGTATCAGAGACCATGGTTTCAACTGCTTTCTTTATGCTGATGAGTTGAAATACCCAGTTAAAGATCTCCAAATTCCCAACTCTCTTCCCTGTGTCTACCTGTACACTAGATGCTTCTATCTTGAAGTTCTGCACAGATCTTAGTTTAACCTATTCATAATTGGCCATTGATGATCTATAAAATTCTACCTTTTTCTTTTTTTCTATTTCACCATATACCTGGTTATTCATGTCAGAAACTTTAGAGTCACAGTCACTCCCATATATGTCTAGTTCCTCACTGTAATTAATTTCTAAGTATCATTGATTCTGCCATAAAACTATCACATAAACGTAACTTTACTGTTCCATCTTAATTGAGGCTGTGTTCAGAATCACACAAATAGCTTGAATTACTGTGATATTTTCTAAATCCTTCAGTCTGGTCAGGTTTCCACATTGGTGGTAACGTCATCTATAAAGAAACTAAACCTGCCACACATTTACTAGGAAACATATATTGTATCTCCCCACTAATTGCTGTATTAACCATAAACACGGTGCCTTTTCACATTGAAAAAATCATGCCTTTGTTGTTAGCAGCAGTCAAATAGTTCAATACAAGTTCTGAAGCCAAACTTCTGGATTCTATTATTGGCTTTGCCATCTATTTATTATGTGATCATTGGCAACTTGTTTAGCTTCTTAGAACATGTGAAAAGAGCTCAATAATTATTAATAATTGTATATATAAAGTTCAGGTTAAGTGAAATTTCACCATTTAAGTGACATGATAGAAATGGAGTGAAGATACAGGTAAACGGAACACACAAAAAGACATTCAATAAGATCCATAGATTTGTGAGGAGTAGCTTAATTTATTTTCATTGTTCCAGTGCCCAAAACAAAAGGAGAACTATAATAAGACTATGCTGTGAGTGATTACAGCAAGAAAATACAAAGACAGGACTCTATGACTTTATTCCTTGATCTATTCTACACACTTTGACCATCTTCCATACCTCTTTGCTCTAGTCTCTTCATCATTTGTGTAATAGAAGTAAGGAGAATTCCTAAGTATTACTGGATATAAGATCAATATCTGAAAACTAAGTACATTTTTATACCAATATCAAAGAAGAAGTATAATTTAAAATAATGACATTTATAATAGTAACTGAGACATAAAGTATCTAGGCATAAATCTAACAAAATATGTGAAAGACATTAATAAAAATAATAAAAATTTTATTGAAGGATGTTAAATAAGACTCCATAATCAAAGAAATACACCATATTTAAGGTTAGGAAGCCTCTTTGTCATAGATATGCTTATTTTATGTTTTTTTAATCTTTTTTGATATGCTGATTTTTAAATCCAAAATAACCTGTACATGTAATGCAATCTTTAATTTCATAGAAATCAAGAAGTTTATTATGAAATTTATAGGAAAATCAAATGGCTAAGAATAATAAAGTTTATTTTCCAGAAAAATAAGATCAGGGATTTATCCTTCTAGATACCATAGCTTTTTATTAAGCTTACTATAACCTTAATAAGAAACTGTGTGATTAAAAACAAAGTGGTACTGAATAAAAACAAGGTGGTAATCAGGTGTAAACAAAGTAAGCAAGGATCCCTCTAGTAAATGAAAGAAATTTTGTTTAAAGGGTTTGCTGCATACCACTAGAGAAAAGATGGACTTTTAAGGAAATGGTACAGGAAATTATGTGGAAAATTATATAAACAAAATATTCATGGACTAAAATATTCATGGACTAATATGCAAAATATTCAAGGAAAAATAAACATTATAAAGATGTCAATTCTTCCTAAATCGATATGAAGATTTAATGAAATTCCTATCAAAATAGCCACAAAGTTTTTCTCAGTTTAGATATATTTATTCTGAAATTCTTATGGAAAGGCTTAGCCCCTCAAATAACTAAAAAACCAATCTTTTGAAGGGCACCTGGGTGGCCAAATCAGTTAAGCATCTGACTCTTCATTTTGGCTCAGGTCATGATTTCTGATCGCTTGAACAGCCCCTTATTGGGTTCCATACTCAGTGGGGAGCCTACTTGAGATGATCTCTCTCTCCTTCTGCCCCAACCCCCACTACACTCTTCCTCTAAAATAAATAAATACATCTTTTAAAAAGCCAATTTTGGGGGGGGGGGAGAAAAAATAAAGTTGAAAGACTCACTATACCAAATATTAAGACTCTCTATATAGATACAGTAATTAAAACCATGGCATTAGACAGAGGAATCAAAACATAAATCAATAAAACCAAAAAGAGAACATAGAAGCAGCCCTATATGTGTATAATCAAGTAATTTTTGATAGAGTGTAAAAGCAATTCATTGGGGAAAGGACAGTCTTTTCAACAAGTGGTGCTGAAGTGGCTGGATATCCATAAGCATATCAAGGAAAAAAAAAAAAAAACAACCAACCAACCAAACAAACAAACAAAAAAAACCTAAATGTAAACCTTGTGCCTTCTATACAAATTAATTCAAACGGGTCATTAAGTTAAATGTAAAACATAAAACACTAAAACACAGGAGAAATCTTTGGAAGCTTTGGCTCAATGAAAAAGGCTTATATACAACCTGAATAGACAAATATCTAGTAATAAGATTGAAGCAGTGATCAAAAACCTCCCTAAAAACAAGAGCCCAGGACCTGACAGACTCCCTGGGGAATTCTACCAAACTCTCAAAGAAAAAAAAAACCTATTCTCCTGAAGTTGTTTCAAAAAATTAAAGCAGAAGGAAAACTTCCAGACTCTTTATGAAGCCAGAACTACCCTGATCCCCAAACCAGGCAAAGACCCCATGAAAAAGAAGGTTTTCAGACCAATATCCCTGATGAATATGGATGCGAAGATTTTCAAAAGATCCTAGCTAATAAGATCCAACAGTACATTAAAAAGATTATCCACCATAACCAGGTGGGATTTATTCATGGGATGCAAGGGTGGTTCAACTTTCACAAATCAATCAATGTGATAGAACAAATCAATAAGAGAAGAGAGAAGAACCACAAGGTCCTCTCAACTGATGCAGAAAAAGCATTTGGCAAGATACAGCATTTGTTCCTGATTAAAACACTTCAAAGTATAGGGATAGAGGGAATATTCCTCAACTTCATAAAATCTATCTATGAAAAACCCACAGCAAATATCATCCTCAATGGGTAAAAGCTGATAGCCTTCCTGTTGAGATCAGGAACACGACAAGGATGCCCACTCTCGCTACTCTTGTTCAACATAGTATTAGAAGTCCTAGCAACAGCAATCAGACAACAAAGAGAAATAAAAGATATTCAAATTGACAATGAAGAAGTCAAATTCTCTCTCTTTGCAGATGACTTGATGCTTTATATGGAAAACCCAAAAAACTCTACCCCCAAACTACTAGAACTCATACAGCAATTCAGTAATGTGGCAGGATACAAAGTCAATGTACAGAAATCAGTTGCTTTCTTATACACTAACAATGAAAATACAGAAAGGGAAATTAGAGAATCGATTCCATTTACTATAGCACCAAGAATCATAAGATACCTGGGAGTAAATGTAATCAAAGAGGTAAAGGATCTGTACTTGAGGAACTACAGAACACTCATGAAAGAAATTGAAGAATACCCAAAAAGATGGAAGACCATTCTATGCGCATGGATTGGAAGAATAAATATTGTTAAAATGTCTATACTGCCTAGAGCAATCTATACTTTCAATGCCATTCCCATCAAAATTCCACTGGCATTTTTCAAAGAGCTAGAGCAAACAATCCTAAAATTTGTATGGAACCAGAAGGGACCCCAAATTGTTAAGGGGATTTTGAAAAAGAAAAGAAAAACTGGGGTGCATCACATTGCCTGATTTCAAGCTCTACTAACAAAACTGTGATCACCAAGACAGCATGGTACTTGCACAAAAACAGACACATACACCAGTGGAACAGAGTAGAGAGCCCAGATACGGACCAATCAACTCTATCGTCAAATAATCTTCAACAAAGCAGGAAAAAATATTCAGTGGACAAAAGTCAGTCTCTTCAGTAAATGGTGCTGGGAAAATTGGATAGCTATGTGTAAAAGAATGAAACTCGACCATTCTCTTATTTGAAATTGATAAAAGATCTCAACGTGAGGCAGGAATCCATCAGAATCCTAGAGAACATAGGCAGTAACCTCTTCAACATCAGCCACAGCAACGTCTTTCAAGATATACCTTCAAAGGCAAAGGAAACAAAAGTGAAAATGAACTTTTGGGACTTCATCAAGATAAAAAGCTTCTGCACAGCAAAGGAAACAGTCAACAAAACAAGGAGGCAACCTACAGAATGGAAGAAGATATTCGTGAATGACAATACAGACAAAAGTTTGATATTCAAGATCTATAAGGAACTCCTTGGGGTGCCTGCGTGGCTCAGTGGGTTAAGCCTCTGCCTTCAGCTCAGGTCATGATCTCAGGGTCCCAGAATCAAGCCCAGCAATGGGCTTTCTGCTCAGCAGGGAGCCTGTTTCTCCCCTCTCTCTCTCCGCCTGCCTCTCTGTCTACTTGTGATCTCTCTCTGTCAAATAAATAAAATCTTAAAAAAAAAAAATCCTCAAACTCAACACACACAAAACAGATAATCATGTCAAAAAATGGGCAGAAGACATGAACAGACACTTCTCCAAAGAAGACATACAAATGGCTAACATATACATGAAAAAATGTTCATCAGCATTAGCTATCAGGGAGATTCAAATCAAAACCACATTGAGATACCAACTTACCCTAGTTAGAATGGCCAAAATTAACAAGACAGTAAACAACAAGTGTTGGAGAGGATGTGGAGAAAGGGGAGCCCTCTTACACTATTGGTGGGAATGCAAGTTGGTGTAGCCACTTTGGAAAACAGTGTGGAGTTTCCTTATGAAATTAAATATAAAGCTACCCTATGAACGTGCAATTGCACTACTGGCTATTCACCCCAAAGGTACAGATGTAGTGAAAAGAAGGGCCATCTCTACCTCAGTGTTCATAGCAGCAATGGCCATAGTCACCAAACCTTGGAAAGAACCAAAGATGCCCTTCAATGGACGAATGGATAAAGAAGATATGGTCCATATATACAATGGAATATTATGCCTCCACCAGAAAGGATGAATACCCAACTTTTATATCAACATGGAAGGGAACTGAAAGAGATTATGCTGAGTGAAATAAGTCAAGCAGAGAGAGTCAATTATCATATGATTTTGCTTATTTGTGGAGCATAAGGAATAACACGGAGGACATGGGGAGATGAAGAGGAGAAATGAGTTGGGGGAAATTGGAGGGGGAGATGAACCATGAGAAACTGTGGACTCTGAGAAACAAACTGAGGATTTTGGAGGGAGGGGGGGGTGGGAGGTTGGGTGAGCCAGGTGGTGGGTATTATGGAGGGCACATATTGTATGGAGCACTGGATGTGGTGCATAAATAATGAATTCTAGAACACTGAAAAGAAATTAAAAAATAAATAAATAAAATTAAAAAAAAAATAAAGGCTTAAATGTTATACCAAATCATGCACAATGAAAAAAAAATCAAAAGAGTGAAAAGACAAGCTACAGACTAAGATGGACTATTTGGAAACCACATATCTGACAAGAGACTTACATGTAGAGGATATAAAGCACTCTCAAAGTTCAATTTTAGACCTATATGTATAAATAGTATAAAAGATATGTTATATATGTATTTATATAAAAAGTTATATATTATTTACATATATCATATCTTATATATAATGGGCAAAAATATAGCCACAATTTGCTTTACGAAAATGATACAAAGATGACAAATAAACATATGAAAAGATGTTGAAATCACTAGCTATCAGGAAAATGCAAGTTAAGACTATAGTATCGTATCACCACACACCTATGAGAAGAGCTAAAACAAAACAAACCAACCAACCAACAAACAAAAAATTGTAAAAAGACAAATTCTAACCAGGATGTGGTGAAATTGAATCTCTGAAACACTGTTGGTGGGAATTTAAAATGGCACAGCCACTCTGGAAACCTTTTTGTTGTTGTTGTTGTTCTTTAAGATTTTATTTATTTGCTGGAGAAAGAGAGAAAGAGAGCACGAGCAGGCAGAGGGAGAAACAGGTTCCCTGCTGGGCAAGGAGCCCAACGTGGGACTTGATCCCAGGACCCTGAATTATAACCTGAGTTGAAGGCAGACGTTTAGCTGACTAAGATACCTAGGCATCCCAAAAACTTTTCTTTTTTTGATATTAAACACATATTCACTGTAGGACCCAGAAATCATAATCCTTGGCATTTAATACTCTTCCACACAAGAGCCTCTACATGATTGTTAAAGTAGTTTTATTTGTTATTGTCAGAAAATGGAAAACACTCAGAATACTCTAAAATTGGTGGCAGTTAAATGAATTGCTACCTCCATAGCATGGAATACTCAGGGGGAAAATTGATAAATGGAGCAACTTGAATTTATACTGAATGAAAAATAATAATTTAAAGGGTTATATACTATATGATTCTACTTACATAGCATTCCCAATATGACAGAATTGTATAGATGGAGAAAAAATTAGTGGTTGCCTGGAGTTAAGAATGGTGAAGAGAAAAGAGTAGGTGTGACTATGAATAGGTGTAGTAGAAAGGGAATCTTTGTGGTGAAGGAATATTTTTGTATCTTGATTAGTGCAGTTACATGAAGCTACACATGAGATAAAATGATAGTATTTTCATACACAGTGTGAAATGTTAATCTGCTATTGCTATTGTACTATAGTTATATAGGATGTGACCAGTGGGGGAAACTGGATGAAAGGTACAGAGAAACTGTTTCCCATACAGAGATATTATCTTTGGATCTTCCATGTATCAAGAATTATTTCAAACTGATTTTTAAAATTAGATTAAAATATATAGGACTATTGATTTAGGGTAGAAAATGCTTCTTTATTTATTTTTTTAAAGATTTTATTTATTTATTTCACAGACAGAGATCACAAGTAGGCAGAGAGGCAGGCAGAGAGAGAGGGGGAAGCAGGCTCCCTGATGAGCAGAGAGCCCGATTCAGGGCTCCATCCCAGGACCCTGGGATCATGACCTGAGCTGAAAGAAAATGCTTCTTTAAAGGCATACAAGGTAAAAACTATAAAGGAAAAGACTGAGTAGTCAAACTAAATTAAAATAATTTGTGTCAATGAAAAATGATGTTAAAAATGAAAAGCCAATCCATAGGTTAAGAAGAAACATTAATAAAACATAATCATATATGTGTGCGTGTGTATAACAAATAAAGAAAAAAAAAGACAAACCAAAGGAAATACAGATCAAGAAAAACATTAAGAAATTCACAGAATAAGAATAAGAAAACAGAATGATCAATAAACATAAAAAGTTCTTCCACCTCTTTAGTAACCAAAGAAATGGCAATTAGAAGATCAGAAGACAGGAAACATGGTGGTCCCTTTAATGATACAAATTCAAGTAATATATATTTTTAATTTTCTTTATTTGATATTAGATAAAATTGTAAATTATAACAATTATTAATATAAATTAAAATTATATCTAATAAATATTATATATTAATTATATATAATTTAAAATTATAATTTTATCTGATACTTTTAGGAAGTTCTCATCTTGGGGGATATAAATTACAAATATTTTGGTTCCCCTTCCCCTTTGTCTTTGTTCCATACCTATGGCATTTTCTCTCTAATGCTATGCAAATTTTTTCTCCTTGAATTCTTTATGCCTTCATACCTTTTGTTTTAATTGTTTATTTCTTCCTAATCCAGAAAAATTATGAAAATATGCTCTTATGTGGGTTTGTATGTATGAATGTGCTTATACTATTTTGTATCTTGTCTGTATGTGTGTGGGGGAGTTATTTTAGTTTTTATCTTTCTACAACCAATAGAGATTAACAGCTTCAGATTGCTAGCCATCTAAAGTCAATCCCCACTGCACTGTTTGATGTCTCATTCAGGTGAAACTCTACCACTACTCTGGTGTCATAGTGCACACCCAGAATCTTCTACCATCAGATGACCTAACACTTCTCTGCATTTCTAAACAAGATATTTATAGTTTTCCCCCAAAGGATACACTGTCTCTATTGTAGAATCAAACACTGGTGGTTTTGCTTAGAATCTGTAAGTTCAGGAATCTTCTAACATTTTCACTGACCTTTAGGGCATTAGTTCCTTCCCCTCTTTCATACAGTTTCTACAAAATTTTACTTCAACACAGTGTGAGCTTTTGATAATTTCTGAGCGAAGGAAGGGAGTCACTCTCTTTTCTGTTATTTCAAAACTTAAGTATCATCTATTTATTATACTTATAGTAATATGAAGTTTTCTGAGTGCATTCAGGTGATTTTTCAATGAAAGCATGTAGAACTTTAAGAAAAGAGATTGTTCATTCAGTTATTATACTTAAAAAATTTCCATGAAACATTGCATTTTGCAAGATCACATTTCATATGGATGTTAAGCAACAAAATGAATGATGTTTCCTTTCATTTGAAAAATGGTACTCTATAGAGTACAGGCAAAAGTGGTAAGATGGCTTTGTGAAGGGACCTGTTAATATCTGATTTACAAGACCATCATATAACAGAGTGAAAAAAATATTAGAAACTTAATGCTTTTGTGCATTGTTTGAGAGGACCAATACATTATGTGAAAATAAAAATCTCAGCTGTTTTGAAATTTTGCATGGTCAGGGCAAATATATCAATATAATTTTGACACCGAAAAGAGCCATGCTGCATGGGAAGATGGATGTAATCAGCATTCTGCATTATAATTGAGCCAACAGTCAATGCAGATTAAATATTGACAGAAGTTTCTGACCAGTGCCAAACTGAACAGTCCCTAAGAGGTTCAGGGAACATTAGCATTATGACAGTGAATTTGTGTGATAATTCTGCCTCGACTGGTGTTACTCATTATACAGTATGAGGCTCTGAAGATAGGTTTCCAAATGAAATGTTAAAAAAAAAATGTCCCAAGCCTGTGAAATGAAAATCAATATTGGATATAATAAGAGCATTAAACATACCTTAATAATATGATTCATAGACAATTGACCTATCATACAGCAAGGAAGGCTGTACATATATATGACAATTGATTGCCTCTACCTAAAAACTGAAACTTTATATTAGCTTCTCAGACTTTGGATTCTTGTCAATAGTTTGGGTCATCTATACCGTATTTTATTTTTGAAAAGAAAAGGACATGCAACAACATGAATAGAGCTAGAGAGTATAATGCTAAGTGAAACAAGTCAGTCAGAGAAAGACAAATACCGTATGATCTCACTCATATGTAGAATTTAAGAAATGAAACAAACAAGCAAAAGAAAACAGAAAGAACAAGAAACCAAGAAAGAGACTCTTAACTACAGAGAACAAAGAGATGGTTATCAGAGGGGATGTGGATGAGGCAAATGGGTTAAATAGGGGATAGGGATTAAAGAGCACACTTATGAAGAAAAAGAATAAAAATAAAGAGCAAGTAAGTGAAGGACTGAAGAACATGCAAATAAAGATAAATATGTATTTCACAAATCTAAATATATAATCTAAAATTCTAAAAAATTAAGAAAAAGGGAGGGGTGAGCTCTCACTTTAAAAAGAACTACTGTTCTTTTTAAAATTTTGCTTTTATTTTATCATGATAAAAAGATTTAATATGGGATCTACCTTAAATTTTTAAGTGTATAATATAGTACTGTTAAATACAGGTATAATATTCTATAGAAGATCTCTAGAACTTATTCATCCTAGCTCCTGAGGAGTTGGGACAGTGTTTCAGAGTTTGTAGCAGTAATTGGGTAGGTTTTTATGTTTGCAAGAACATTTACTTGAGGATGAGGTTGGATTTTACATCATCACAAAATGAATTATAGGTATTAGTTTAAAATAGGATAAATATATTTTATATAAGCCTCATGATAACTAAAAAGGGAAAAACCTTTAGTAGGTACACAAAAGATTATGATAAAAAGTCAAAGCATACTGCTCCAAAAGATATCTAACATAAAGAAAGGCAACAGGATAAGAAATATGGAATAAAAGATATGTAAAATAGAAAAAAAACATAATGTCAATAGGAAGTGCTTATCTATCAATAATTACTATAAATATAAATGGACTAAATTCTTCAAAGACACAAAGTGGCTGATGAATAAAGAACAAGATCCAACAATATGCTGACTACAAGAGATGAACTTCAGCCTTGAAGACTCACACAGACTGAGAGTGAAGGGATGATAAGTGATACTTCAAGCAAATTGTTACCAAGAAAAGTAGGAGTAGCTATACTTACATTAGACAAAACAGACTTTAAGCTAAATATAGACAAACAAGACAAAGAAGGTCATTATATAATAAAGGGGTCAATCCATCAAGATATCACAACTGTAAATATCTATGGACCTAAACTCAGGGAATTTAAATATAAAAAGCAAATACAAATAAAACTACAAGGAAAAATAAATAGCAATATGATAATAGTTAAGAACTTTAATATCCCATTTGCAACAGCAGATAAATAATCCATACAAAGAACCAATAAGAAAACAGTGTATTTGAAGAACACTAAAGACCAAATGTACCTAACAGACATATACAGAATATTCTATCCAATAGCAGTCGAATGCACATTTTTCTCAAATGCACATGGAATGTTTTCTAGGATACATCATATGTTAGACCACAAAACAAGTCTCAACAAGGTTAAGAACACATATAAATTACATCAATATCTTGGGATGCAACAAAAGCAGTCCTAAAAGAAGAGTTTAAAATGCTAATCACATACATCAAGGGAAAAAAAACCCTTGAATAAACAACTTAACTGCATATCTCAAGGAACTAGAAAAAAATGAACAAAGTCCAAAGTAAACAGAAGTTAGGAAAACATAAAGGTTAGAGCAGAAATAAATGAAACAGAATAAGAAAGCAATAGAAAATATCAACATGAGTAAGAATTGGTTTTTTGAAAAGAAAAAATTGGAAAACCTTTAGCTAGCTAATCAAGAAAAAGAGAGGACCTAAATATGCACTCAGAGCCTCAGTATTCGTAAGAGCCTTGTGATTTCCATCTATTTCCATCCTTGTGATTTCTCACTTATTATCTACATTCCCTGGAGACGTTTCTGACACTAGAAGAACAATTAGAATACATTTCACCTGTATTTAGAGCCCCACAGAAATTTCAGACAGAACTACTGTGGTGTTCCTTCAGGTTCGTCCTTTTTTCTCTACATGGTGTTAGATTCAACACACTGTTGTTCCTTGGAGGATAATCCAAGATGATGGTGTGCAAGCTGCTGTATCAGCAGCTCAAATGTAGCTATGGAATTCTCCTCTTGTATAATTCCTAATTTCCTATGTCTCTCATCATGAAAAGTTGTGTTTCCCTCCATAGTATGGGGAGAGTACTTCGATTACAAATACACTTTGGTTAACTCATATGGAAAGAATTAGTGTAAATTCAAACTATTACTCTATGTCAAAACATCCAAGAACTCTATACATGCATAAAATACACTGGTGTCTATATTTTTGAACTTATTAATTGCTCACTAAAACTAAGAAAAGAACAGTCACTCATTAGTATCTGTTTTACTTTCCTTTCTAAGGAGAGAGTGGAGAAAGAGCTCTTGCCTACCCAATTTGGCCATGGTGTTTCCTAACGGTCTCTAAAGGGATTTTCAGAGGGTCTTTGAAATTTCCATTCCCCTTTATCAAGTTCAATCTATTAGTTTGCTATTGGAGGCATTCTGCATTTTCTTTCCTGCTCAAAAAAGGCACTTTCAGATTTTTTTTTTCTCCAAAAGGAGAAAAATCACTAATCTTTTCCCTGGAGAATAAGGTTCTTTGCCCTCATGGTATGCTGTGAATGGATTGTATCTAACAATAACATCAGCTGGGTTTTATTTCTCAGAGAAATGACAGGTCTCCCTGGAATTAAGTTGACCTGATAATTCAAAAATGGCAGAGTTTCAGGGTCCTTTGTTGCACTGAATTGAGTTGTAGATGTCACCCTTTCTACTAGGCATAATATATTTGAATTTTTATTTGTGACTTCTTTCCAAACAGACAATAAATTCAATGTTTCATCAGTTATCATACGCATCTGCAGCACATGTTCTATTTCTCCCTGTGGTGACTTGTAAGCATGATTTCAGCACAGAGCTATTTTTGTAAACAGAATTATTTCTGTTTTCTGTCTCAACTTATTTTCACCCATCTCCCCCACCCCAGACTTCCTTATTATTCTCTTTATTGTTAAAACTGGATGCTAAAAAAATTGTAAGTTAGAACCTCCTAAGTGACACTTATTAGGAAGCATCCTCATATATAACGCTATGTGAATTTAAAATTTGAATGTTTAAATGGGATATTTTATCAAATTCAACACCAAACCGACAATCCCCTCTATAACAACAATTTGCCAAATGGAGAAATGTCGTACGCTGAATGAGCATTATCCTTCATGCTGATAGGTAAAATTAATGAAATAATTAAAAAGCCATAAAAGGAAAATGAAGAGTGTCAGAAGACACCAACAGGATTGAAAACAAACTATTTCTGGCACGGAAATATTATTGCAAAAAAGAAAAAAAAAGGGACGCCTGGGTGGCTCAGTTGGTTAAGCGGCTGCCTTAGGCTCAGGTCATGATCCCAGCGTCCCGGGGTCGAGTCCCACATCGGGCTGCTTGCTCGGCAGGGAGCCTGCTTCTCCCTCTGCCTCTGCCTGCCACTCTGTCTGCCTGTGCTCGCTCTCTCTCTCTGACAAATAAAAAAATAAAATCTTAAAAAAAAATAAAATAAAAAAAACTACAACTTTCTCCAATCTTAAGAAAGAGAATGATGTTTCATTCACAAAATGAACAATTTTACATGCAGTTAGCATGTTTTCTTTAATATTCTAGAACTTAATAGGTTTGTCTTATATCACAGTGGAATACTGTTCCCATAATTTCTCAGGATTAAGAAAAGCTAATCAGGGGGCACCTGGGTGGCTCAGTGGGTTAAAACCTCTGCCTTCAGCTCAGGTCATGATCTCAGGGTCCTGGAATTGAGCCCTGCATTGGGCTCTCTGTTCAGCAGGGAGCCTGCTTCCCTTTCTCTTTCTCTGCCAGCCTCTCTGCCTACTTGTGATCTCTGTCTGTCAAATAAATAAATAAAATCTTAAAAAAAAAAAAAGAAAGCTAATCAGGCACCATTTATAAGCACTTTTAAAGAAATATATCACAATCTTGCCATATTTTCTATGAAAGATCCAATGCCCTTTGCAACATAAAGACTGATGGACATGATCAGATAAAGAAACACAAAGTATCTTTTAGAGCAAATCTCATTGCAGGGACCATTGCATTGTCCTAAACCGGAGAAGCCCCGTTAAAACAACAACAAAACAGGGGACCTGGTAGCTTAGTCAGTTAAGCGTCTATTATAAGTTCAGGTCATGATCCCAGGGTCGTAGGATCAAGCCCCACATTGGGTTCCCTGCTCAGCAGGGAGTCTGTTTTTCCCTTTCTCTTTGCCTCTCCCCTGTTCTTGTGCACACTCTTTCTCTTTCAGATAAATAAATAAATCTTTAAAAAATAATAAAAACAGAAACAAATAAACAAACCCTCATCCTTTTTAACACAGTGCCCTCCCATTTGTTATGCTTGGACACATTGTTTTCCCATCTTTTTCACATTATACCATGTATTAGAAAATTAAGGATGACGGGGCACCTGGGTGGCTCAGTGGGTTAAAGCCTCTGCCTTCAGCTCAGTCATGATCTCAGAGTCCTGGGATCAAGCCCAGCATTGGGCTCTCTGCTCAGCAGGGAGCCTGCTTCCCCCTCTTTCTCAGCCTGCCTCTCTGCCTACTTGTGATCTCTCCCTCTGTCAAATAAATAAATAAAATCTTAAAAAAAAAAGAAAATTACAGGATGAGGATGAAAAATAGTCAAATTTCAGTGTTCTGATTTTTCAAGGAAAAAATAGTACAGAGAAACCTTTCAGTTTAATAATTCCTCTAAAAAATGCGATTTAGTTTTGAACATTTAACTTATACAGAAAGTCATATGAACTTGTCCTATAATGAGAAAACACTTGCTCTGTAATAAAAGAATCATATTTGTTTACATTGTTCTCATGTCAATCAGAAGAAAGTAGTAGTTGGCTGGTGTTGGAAAACTGAAGGCAAAGGAGAACGGGTAACAAGAAGCCCTGTTAACCCAACTATACTCTTGCATTCATTCACTGTTTGCCCATCTTCTTTAGGTTTCCCTCCATTGAGACTCATTGGTGCCTTCCACAGATAGGAGTCATATAGACTCTAATGGTATGATAAAATTCTTTCTTCCATTTCCCCTATTTGGGACTGCAATATTATTTTTGAGCCAATTAGTATGGCTTAATAATATGGAGAGAAGAAAAAATTAGGTGCTGCAAATAGCCCAAATTCTAAAAGGGTGGTTAAAACACTGAGAATCATTACTTAACAATTTTAACTATTAGGCAAAGAAGCAGCAACTGCCACCAAGGATGGAAAATTCCATCTCTTATTCTGTTGTGAAAGAGTAAAATGCTCTCCTCTATTGCTATGACGTTATTCAATCCAGGAACTAATCTATATACTAGATTTGACTTCCAGTCCCATGGGCTGAAACAATCATATCTGTGTCTACCAATCTGGGATTTCCATCCACTCAAACTTGTCAACACTGTTTGTCAACAAACAACAATCTGATGGAATATTATCTTTATTTTGTTTTCTCTACACACACAGACACATAAACACACACATAATTGTTTAGTAGATAGGTATGAGGACAGAGAAACAAAAGCTACTTAACTGCTTTGCCTAAGCATGGGTGTTTGCATTACTGAGGTATTTTGGGCAAGACCTAATTCAGCATTTCTTACAAGATGAAGAACTCAGGCATCTCTTGAGAGATGAGGCATAGCTAAGCTCTGAGAAGACAGTAAATCAGGACTCTGGAGAGTCTGGTAATTCTGAACTGATGAGCCAGCAAAGATCAGCAGAAGAAATGGGTGAAGGTCATTGTGTACATACATTGAGGAATTGAGGATATTTAAATCATCATGCAAAGTAAAAGTTCAGGAAGGTAACATGGTGTGCCATACCAATCTCTCTTCAGTAATGAAGGATTTATTTCCCCAGCTGCTGACAGTGCTACCGGGAGACCATTCTCAGTTCTCCACCCACTTTGTATGGCCTCAACTGAGGAGAGCTGGCCTTGTTCAAGATCAGTCCCCTCATTGAGAATTTTGCATTTAGTGACTGATAATTTCAGGGATATAAAGAACGAGTCACCTCACGTCAGCATGGGACAGTTAAAATTCCCTGTGGGACTGTCTGATGTTTCCCTTGAAATGATGTTTCTCTACTCAAATTCTCCCCTTGTTCTGCTTCTTTTCCTCTCCCACCTTCCCTTCTCCACCTTCCTGTCCTTCCCCCTTTCTGCCCTCCCCTTCCCTTCTTTTCTTCCTTTTCTCCCTTCCCTTTTCTTCTCCAGGTATTAAATCCTAGAGATTCCCAATCAACTCCCTGCATGCTAATCTGCTTACTGGGGAAACCAATCTCCTACTGCCAGGTAATCTGGTCCTCTCTTAACAATAGTCAAAAAAATGAATGCTTCCAGAGGTAGGGTTGTTTGTCCTTTTCATATTTTTCTGCAACCAGACTCTAATTCTTTTAATGTATATTAAAGGCCAAAGGGAGTGAGAAAAACACAGAAATAGACATTCTTAATTAATCAGGATAAAGATGCTTGGACACCCCAAAACTTCTTATGCAATTTCAAATAAGAATTAGAATAGTCCATTATTTTTACAACTAAAAGGATGAGAATTATGATGATGGTGACTTTGGCTTTCTCAGCCAACTGACAAAACTGTACTTTGTGAAAACTCATAATGCTTATACAATAGCCTCATGTGAATAGATCAACAAAAAAAGGAAACAGAGAAGAAATTCCAAATAAAGGAAGTCACATTTATTGGGTACTAACTATATATGTGACACCATGCTAGGCATCTTATGTATGTCATCACTCTTCTGACAATTCTGTGAATGGAGTTAATATTCTATATTCTTTCTAAAAATGAAGTAATTGAAGCTCAGAAAGAATAAATTACTTGCTCAAGGTCAGGAAATTGGAAATGGCATTTAAATAACCATCTAAAACACAAGTCCATGTGCTTTCTCTATGTTATACTCCTAAAGATTAAAAGAAAATGAGAATATTTTCAAATCAGATTACATTTTGAGAAAGTGGGTTTTATTAATTAAAGAGTTTAGATGGAACAAATCAGTGTCTTGCCCAGGCTAGATTATGGAACACATAAATCCCTCCTAATCATGTAATAACTTCGAGATTTGCAAAGTCAAACCATTTTCTGACTTATTCACTTGTGCTCTCCATACTGGTATTAAGTCTTATTCAGTAAAAGATTTATTGTAGTCAAACCAAGCCTGAAAATAGCATAAAATTTTATGTGCAAAGTTATTTCTTGCAAAGGAAAAAAATACTTATGCATAATAAAGGTCATGTCTTGAACTGCAATCTGGACATTTGTATTACTCTGAGCCAGCAGAGCCTTTGCCCTGATATTCCAAAGTGCGAACTGCCTGCTCTTAAGACTACACTTTTACTCACTTTGCAAATTTTAATCCATGGTCATTACCAAAATTAGTTACCAGATATAATTTCTCACTGTAAAAAAGGTGTTTTCTGAATCAACTTATTTTTAGTAAACACTGTAGATGGTAATAACATTGAAAATTTGAGGACTCTATTTGGTGAAACTTAAATTTTAAGATTATATAAATAAACCGATAGGAGAAAGAAACTAATATTAAGTTCCTTAGTTCATTTAAAATGAATCTAAAATTTCTAAGTAGCAAGGGCAATAATTAAGCCAAACTAATAGAATGGGATTATACTGATCATGTGTTATTAAATAATTACATCAACTGATTTAAGTAAGTTTGTAAGTCCTTGGAAAGTTCATGAAGGTGACAAAATTGAGGACTTCTATGTGGTATGGATATCATTTTTAGCAGGTAAGTGGTCACTCAGGCTAAGACAAAAGCAAAGTATCATTCTTATTATCAGTAATGTGTAATTGATTATGGAGTGGGAAGAAAGACATGATCTTAAAGCCACAATGAGTTTTTTCCTCACTTAGGACCTGGAACTTAGCTAAAGAAAGGACAAACAGAATGACTCATGAACATCAGATGTTGTCCTTCACTCTCTCTATCCTTCCAGAGTCAGAAGTTGTGACTAATAAAGACAGAACTTACTTCATTCTGGCTAATGGAAAATGGACTATAATTATCTCAGGAAGATGCATTAGTCTTATCTCTATGAATTTCTACTTGTATCATTATTGTAAGACAATTACACTTACACTGGACTGTATAATAGACTAAGATGTCCAACAATAAATGACTGTAATTGATTATAGTTCATTATATTCTCAAATTATTTGAAGCAGAGTTTTTAAAAAAATTTAATTTTTATTCTGCAGTGAAATTTAGGAGCTTGTGGACTCTGTCTAGCCTGCCCATTAAGTGTACCCAATCATGGATCAATACTCTAAAATGTATGACTGATTACAGAGACATTAGATTTGAAAGAATCAGCCTATTGCATATCTATTAAGCAACTACTAAGTGCAAGACAAGTCTAGCTAGTATGGGGTTTTAAAAATTATATAACATGTGATCCTGCTTTTCTGGATTTTATAATATAGTTGAGACAAAATACCAATGCAAAATGTTGATGGTACAGAATCTGTTTTTTACAGAATGCAAAAAACGCAGGCCATTCCTGGTATACTACAGCAAAAAACTGATTGAAAATTGAATCTTTGAATCAGTTTGTATTTTATTAATCTTATTATTGAGTTTTCTAATTAGGTGCCCAGTTATATTTTAAACTAGTAGCAAATAACATTATGCAAAATTGTGTATTTAACTTGTTTTAATTATAGAATATGTTTCCATGTTCAATTGAAGTACATATTTTGGAATATAGAATGATATTTAGAACCCCTCATTTTATAGTAAAAAATCCAGAGATATTATAGATCTTCCCCGAAGTAATTTAGCTAATTGGTGACATAAGCTGTGTTACTGGTCAAGCTCTCTATATTCAAGTCCAGCACTCTAATTTTGCCATCTTTTGAATAGAGCTTTACATGAAAAGAGAGTATTTTTACATTTCATATCCATTATTACCCTTGACCACTATAACACTCTTGTGAAGTAATACATGATGATGCATTAGGGAAAAAATGTCCAAAATTGATATCTAACAACTGATATTTACTGAGAGAATGTTGCAAGTCAAGTACTTTTCTAGGCACTTAACTATTCAGAAAACTGGGCTCAAAAGAGGCTGAGTCTCATGATGCATAACTAATAAGAAAACAGTATTAAACTATTCCAAGAATATTCAATGCTCTCTCCAGTTTGCCACTCTGTCCACCAATAACATATGGTTTTCCTTACCTCGAAAGCAAAAATCATTCAACAAATACTATGTGCTAGCAGAAGATATTATAGCTGAAAAATAGAAATAAATAAGGCTCTTATCCTGCATTTGATGTTCATAAATCAGATGGTAGCTAATATGTATTTAAGTAAAAAATTACACTGCAATGTGATGAGGTGCTTTATGGAGGTACATTCCTATAAGGTACAATAGGGACATAAAGTAACTCTGACTCTATCTGATTCCTTTCTTCCCCCTGATTAAGTTAAAAGGCAAATGTGAGTCATATATTAGGTTATAGGATGTCCCTGGTAATAATTTTTTAAGCTGTGTTCCTACCAAGTATTTATATGCATTATTGTGTGACTGGTTATATTTATGTGAAGAGTATCTCAGTAATTGAATGAACTGTGCAAATTTTGACCATCTAATTCCCATACACATTTAAAATCAATTACTGTTTAGTTATACAGTTCATATTATTTTAAGATTTCAAAACTGTAAAAAGTGGGTACTAAAACTTCAAAGTAAAATGGAAGAATGGTGTTCATTTGTAAATTCAATTTAGCCTTGGGGCGCCTGGGTGGCTCAGTGGGTTAATGCCTTTGCCTTGGCTCGCGTCATGATCTCAGGGTCCTGGGATCGAGCCCCACATCGGGCTCTCTGCTCAGTGGGGACCCTGCTTCCTCCTCTCTCTCTGCCTGCCTCTCTGCCTACTTGTGATCTCTGTCAAATAAATAAATAAAATCTTTAAAAAAATTTCAATTTAGCCTTGGGGAGGGGGATACACACTGCACTGAGAAATAGGAATTCAACAGTCCACCAGGTATTAAACAGACTTATCCCAAAGAATGTAACATTTTGTGAGAACAAGTAACCCACTCCAGGCTTAAAATGTGCTATGTATTAAATGTGTTATATGTTCTATAGAACATTACTAAAGTGACCTTCTGATTTCAATTGTCTTTCCAGAATTAAAAGTATGCACAATAAGTGACAAATCTTTAAAATTGAAAGGGAAAAAGGTGGTAAGTTGGTGCCTTTATTACCACTGCTGATAATAATCCCAGAGTGCTTTAATATTAAAAAGTTTTGAAAAAACTTTTCACATACATTACCTTAACTGATTCTTCAGCACCCTGTAAGTTTGACTTACCATTGCCACCGTGTTTTTGGGATAATGAAATTGTGAACCAGAGACATTAAATGACTGAAGCTATTTCACTCTTCTAGTAAGAGGCCAAGATGATATTCCAATCCAGGTCATTATCCCTGCACTTTCCATCATATTTTGTTCTGTTAGTTGTATGATATTCCACATTTTCCTGGAATTATTTATAACCATTCAGTAAAATGTTAATATATGCTTGGGTTTCAAGTCAGATTTATATAATTTACCAGGAATTATTTCCCTTTACTGTGGCCAGTTGTATGAATTTTGACATACACATAACTATCTAGCCACCACTTCTAGTAAGACAGACCAGCCCTATTCCTTTATGCCCTTGGTAGTGAACTCCTCCATCTTACTCTAGGTCCCGGCAATACTGATGTGTTTTCTCTTCCTACAGATTTGCCTTTTGAGAATGTCATAGCAACAAAATGAGATAGTCAGTGCCAGCTTCATGGGAGTGTAAACCATACAATCATACACATCTGTACTTATGAAGGCCGTGTGCTTGGTTTAATGTTCTGCTGTCACTATATTGAAAGTCTTTAATTTTTCAACAATGGGTCCCATATTTCTACTTTGTACTGGGCCCTCAAATTACAGAGCCAGACCAATATACATCTTGTAGATATTGGGGCCTGGCTTCTTTTCCTTAGCATAAGACATTTGAGTTCATTTATATTATTGTGGCATAATTGGTTCCTTTTATTGCCAACTGTTTTTTCCATTGTAAGGATCTACCACATTTTATTTATTCATTCACCAGCTGAAGAACATTTTCATTATTTCTAGATTGGGATAATTATAAATAAAATTGCTATAAACATCTGCCTATTGCTTTTGTGTGTGCATACATTTTTATTTCTCCTGGGTAAAGATATAGTAGTACAGTGCTGGGGTGTGTGTGCATGTGTATGTATCAATGTGTGCCTTAGTTAGGTGTTTTGAGAATTAGTGTCTGTGAGGAGGAGGCATTAAATGACAGGAAGAGATAAAACTTGTGGCTGGTGAACTCCTTGGTCTTGAATAAGTCATCTGATCTTCTCTTTCCTAACTCAGCAATATCTTGAATATTAGAAGGAAATGGACGTAATACTTATGGAAATGGAGAGAAAGTTTATAAAATTTTAGGGTAAAATGTGTTCCAGAATTTCATAATAGGCAAGCTTTATTTGGATCATTTTTAAAATAAATGTATTTGTTGCCCTAAATAGATTTAGTTTTAATTAAATCTCAGTGTAGCACAGCTTTCTGTACAGCTAGTATTCATGAAGTTATGTTATGCACCTGGCCCCACTTCAAAAAACAGGAATGCTATCCCAATCCATGTTTGGTTTTTATTTATTTTTTTTTTTTGAAAAAAAGAAAGAATGCTGAGGGTACAGTTAGTGAGCTTTGTATGGGTTTATAACTTTGCTGCAATGCTCATGTTCATGGACAGCTCTGCAGAATGCAGAACAAGGCTCTCTCTCTCTCTCTCTCTTAACCATTGTTCTGTTTCAGTACTCCTCACATGTCCCTCATCTTCCTATACTTCCATGTTTCCACTTACTCCCTCTTTTCATTTTTGCTTTGTTGCACTATCCCCTTTTTAAAGCATTATACTTATGAGTTTTTCACTCTGATCTACCAGATCATTGGTTCTTCAAATGCAGAAAGTATGTCAGTTGTCTCTGCATCCTCAGATGTGGCAAATTAAAAGCACTTCCTATAAGTAAGCAAGAAATCTGAAAACTACACTATGGTTTTAGCATTCCTTCATCCAATTTTTACATTGTTCATGTGCACATTCCCCTGTTTATTTTAAAGATATTGCCTTACAGTATAGTTAGGAGCATCTTGCAGATTAGTGATACCATTAATGGCGCAAAGCATTTTGTGGAAATCAGAATCTGTCAAAACACCTCAATTTTCTCATATTTATAGCAAACATGGAAGATATCTATAAAACTCTAAACAGTTCTGAAATTAATTTTCAAAAGACTCTTAGTCAAAGTGTTTTTATAATGTTATTATTCTCCATAAAATAAAGCAGAGAAAAATATATTCCATTAAGAAAAAAGGCAACCACAGACTTCCAGTCCAGATAAGATTACATAGACCCATCTCTGCCTATTCCTTCCCTCTAATTACAGCTATAAATACTAGAAATAATTTACGTGGTGACCAAAGGAGAAATCTGAAAGATGAAAAGAGGAGAGTTGGTGTTTAAGGTTGGGAACCAAGGACTGGAGGAACAGCATAGTGGCAGAGCATTTTACTATCCTCTCTACCAACTGATGGTGGTGATAATCCAGACCCAGAATCTTTCCATTCCCAACCTAACAACAGGTGGTGGGAAAGTAGGCTCACTTTTCTCAGTCTCATGAGAGTTCTGCCTTTAAAGACCAGCATGGCAGAAAAGGGAAGGAGGAAACATCAGAAGTCCTGTTAACAATAAGAAGTCAGGAAGAATTCACTTCTTACCAGCTGGGCCTAAACTTCCTTCATACCTTAAGACAACATGTGGCTGGGGGACACAGGGCATGGGAGAATGAGTAACCAGCAAGGCAGAAGCTTTCCATTCTCCATAGGTAAGAGCATCTCACTATAACTAGTAGCCTGCAAAGGAAGTACTCTTCATTCCTACATGTCACTCCCTTTCCAAAAAAGGCAGCCTTCAACCAATGACTGATGGAAGGGGGTGAAGGTCTCTTTCTCCTTCAAGGGATAATAACACAGAGGAACATGTTTTCCACTGGGTCATAGAATTCCCCAGAGGGAATAAGCTTCAGTTTCCTACAGTGTTAACTTGTTTATTAACATACTCTTTATTGTCTGCCTACCATCAGGGAAATATAAAGCAAACCACAATGAGATACCACCTCACACCAGTCAGAATGGCTGAAATTGACAAGTCAGGATGTTAGTGAGGATGCAGAGAAAGGGGAACCCTCCTGCACTGTTGCTGGGAAAGCAAGCTGGTGCAGCCACTCTGAAAAACAGGATGGAAGTTCCTCAAAGAGGTGAAAATAGAGCTACCCTACAACCCAGAAATTGCACTACTGGGTATTTAACCCAAAGATACAAATGTAGTGATCTGAAGGGGCATGTGCACCCAAATGTTTATAGCAGCATTGTCCACAGTAGCCAAACTATGGAAAGAGCCTAGATGTCCATTGACAGATGAATGGATAAAGAAAATGTCACACACACACACACACACACACACACACTGGAACATTGTGTAGCCATCAAAAAATGAAATCTTGCTATTTGCAGTGATGTGGATGGAACTAGAGGGTATTATACTAAGTGAAATAAGTCTATCAGAGAAAGACAGTTATCATATGATCTCTCTGATATGTGGAACTTGAGAAACAAGATAGAAGATCATGGGAGAAGAGAGGAATAAATTAAATGGGAGAAAACCAGAGAGGGAGACAGACCATAAGAGACTCTTAATCTCAGGAAACATACTGAGGGTTGCTGTAGTGGAGGGGGATAGGAGGGATGGGGTGGCTGGGTGACAGACACTGGGGAGGGTATATGCTATGGTGAGGGCTGTGAATTGTGTAAGACTGATGATTCACAGACCTGTACCCCTGAAACAAATAATTCATTATATATTAATAAAATAAAAAATAAAATGGCTGCCTATCTTCCTTTTTTTATCTTCCCTTTCCACACCCTTACTGGATTTTCCTACAATAATTTTTTTCTTTTTTCTTTAAGGTGGCTCCACACCCAGCATGGAGCCCCAATGCAGGGACTGAACTCATGACCCTGACATCAAGACCTGAGCTGAGATTGAGTCAGATACTTAACTGATTGAGCCACCCACGTGCCCCTCCTACAATAATTTTCCAAATAAAATATACTTGCACTTCAATCTTTGTCAAAGACAACCTAAATATTTTTTATTTTGAATTAAGTAAGACTTAAAAGAACAAAACAAACCAAACACGCAAAAAACTCTTTCTCTTCTAAACATTTGGTCTTTATACACACTTTTTAGGCATTTGAGAATTTATAGGCGCATACTTAACAAAATTTAAGATTACTCCATATTGCATCCTCCTAGTAGGATGTTTCTTGGTCCTCTTTCACTCATACCTACTCTTTGATATTATTCTCTTGGTTTTTAGTTACCTCAATAATCGCAATATTTCATAAAGCTAATTTTCATATTAAGTAAAGGTCTTTTACGAATAAGAAAGTAAACATGAACATTGTAAGAGAAAGAAACAGGTGAAAGACATGAGAAAACAGTTCATTGAAAAGGATATATATGTGTCTCTTCAATATGTGAAGTTATTTAAACCTCAAAAGAATAGATATGCAAATTAAAATAGATATGAAATAAGACTCTAGTCTATTAAAATACTGAAAATTTGATAACTTATCATTGACAGGAGTATGGAAAACTGTTTTGCTTGTATATTGCTTACTGTGTGAAAATTGGGCAAATTCTATGCAAGATTATTTTAAAATAGCTAGCCAAACTAAGAGTTAACAAACCATTCACCAAATGCATTTAAGTCTAACCTACAAATA
>ML105516.1:38235-62244 GCA_003697995.1 Taxidea taxus jeffersonii | reverse complement strand
TTTTTTTTTTTTTTTTAAGATTTTACTTATCTGACAGAGATCACAAGTAGGAAGAGAGTCAGGCAGAGAGTGAGAGAGAGGAGGAAGCAGGATTCCCGCTGAGCTGGGATCATCCCAGGACTCTGGGATCATGACCTGAGTCCAAGGCAGAGGCTTTAACCCACTGAGCCACCCAGGCACCCCCAAATCTGGGTTTTTATCTGTATCCTTTAATAAACTGGTAAATATATATAAGTGTTTCCCTGATTTCTATGAGCTCCTCTAGCAATTTAAGTGAACTTAAGGAAGGGTCATTGGAACCTGGTGGTCATAAGCACTTGTGATAACCTGGGCTTACGACTGGCATCTAAAATTGGTGGGGAAGAGATATCCAAGTAGAGAGTGTCAGAGTTGAGTTAAACTGTAGGACACCCAGCTGATATTGCACAGAATTGCTTGGCATGAAAAAAGCATCATTCCTTTAGTGACCAGAGATGTCAGAGTGACGTGTTCTGTGCGAGTAATAAAGAGACACACAGGAAAGAAACAGTCTGGAAGAACTGCACTTTCCTTATTCAGGTGGAATACTGAGTTTTTCTACATTGCAGGGCCATAATGGGATTAAAAAAAGGTAATTTTTTTTTCAAACTCTAGTTGCTGCCAAGACAAAGACCATCAGAACCATATCTGTAGTCAAACAAAATTTGTTTTATGACTGCTTGTAACAAGGATGACTGTATATAATACGGAACATAGCATATGTAAACAAGAGGGGCTTTGGTTTGTTTGTTCTTTACAGGGACTTGGTATAGGGTTTAGGTTTGTGTTAGGTGTTTTGGGAGAGAGTTCAGTGAAATGTGACTTTCTGTGATTTGGGTAGTTAGGAAGAGAGAAAATCTAACTGGGTTCGTGTGTGTGTGTGTGTATTCTTATTTTAAATCTCAGAGATGGAAGACACAAAGTGAAGCTAAAAAAAAAATCTCAGAGATGTCTTTTATGTGAGCCAGGAGAAGAACATGATTTTTGTTTGAAACATCTTGTTTTTGTCTGTTCTCAAACATGTTTATGGAACGGTTTAATTTTTTAATTGTCCCATCATGGTCAGAAAGTGATTTTTGATGATGGTACTTTTGAAACTGTTGACGACCAATAGGAAAGCAGTCATATAATGATGGAAAGGGATACATAATACAAAAGGTGTTAGGGAATTTGTTCTACTGATCTCAATGAATAAATACGAATTAAAAAGAATACAACTGTATTATAATATGGAGTCATTATCATTACCATTTTATGGATAGAGAAATTGGATTTGAAAGTGGTGAGGTATGCCTGAAGTTACACAGCTATTAACTAGTAACAAGCCTCACTTGAGAGCCTGGGTACTTAACTAATAGACCATACTGTCTCATTTGCCCCAGGATCAGTGATACCTAGATATATGACCCACCAAGTTTCAAGGGAATAGATGTTGTGGAAATGGATTTATTGGCATAAAACTCAGTAAGAAAACCATTACAATTCAAGGGTATTATAGCAGAATTGAGGATGGAACTGTAGGAAAATATATTTTTTGTGAGCAGAAAAGCTGAAAGCAGGTATATTATTTAGCAAGTCTAGGAGAATCCTATGTATTTAACCTTACTGGCACTTAACTTTCATTCAAGAACTAGAAGAGCCTTTAAATGATGTAAACTTCATGTCATCACAGAATAACTTAAATTTTCAGGTCTGATGAGACTCTATGTTGAGTGAATAATGTCACCAAAAGCTGTATATGTTTCTGTTTGAGTTTTGAGGTTAGATGAGAATAGGATTTATTTGTGCTGACTCTGCCCCTGGCTAGTGGTACTTCTGATTCTGATAAACTGATATATACTTATGCCAATAAATCAAGCTAATAAACTAATGTTTTAAAGGTTGTTCATTGGCAGGTGATAAGGCAGGGAATGTTCTCTTTCTGCAGTTCTAATCCATCTGATAAAAATAAGAAGCCAATCGTCATTCCTGAAAAATGGAGTGGGTTGACTAAAATGGCACCCTAGAAATAGTGATATGGAAATAAATTGCAGGCTGCATTGAAAAACCTGAAAAATTAATGTTAGGTTGGGAAAGAAGTAAGAAATCTGCTATAATGGGGTATGTATTTTGACTAAGAGTAGGCAGTGGGAATGGAAAAGATACTTTAAATAAAATGCAGTAGAATTAATCATGAATTAACACTGAGGCAATGAAAAATAAAAAAGAAAATCCCAAGTTAAAGTCCAAACTATTAAATATTCCACAGACAAGGAGATGAAGAAAGAAAAGAAAGACTACTTAAAAAAAAAGAAAAGGAAAGAAATCACAATTCAACTATACTTGAACTATACTTGACCCCTGGATAATGTAGAGGGAAGAGGGTGCTTAGGGGCCCTGACCCCAGTGAGGTGGAAAATCCATGTGTAACTTTTGACTCTTCAAAACTTAACTCATAGCCTACTGTTGACCAGAAGCCTTACTAATAACAATGTCTATTAATACATATTTTGCATGTTATATGTATTATGTTCTATATTCTTAAAATAAAGTAAGCTAGAGAAAAGAAAATCCAAAGAAGAGAAAATATATTTACAGTATTGTACTGTATTTATTGAAAAAAATCATGTGCAAGTGGACCCACTCAGTTCAAATCCGTGTTGTTCAAGGGCCAACTGTAATTATACACTTGTTAATAAATTAAAGAAATATTTAGTGAGATCCTATTTCATACCAGGTACACCTCTAGGTGCTGAAGCTCTAGCAGTGATTAAAAATCAAAATGACAGAAGCTCAGTCAGTTAAGTGCCAGATTCTTGACTTCAGTAAGGTCATGACCTGAGAGTGGTGAGATCAAGTTCCACATGGGGCTTCCCAGTTACTGAGGAGCTTGTTTAATATTCTCTCTGTCCCTCTCCCTGTGCCCCTCCCTCCACTTGTGCTCTCATTTTTGCTCTCTCTGAAAAAATAAATAAATGAGTAAAATAAAAGAACAAGTTCCTTACCTTTATAGAGTTTATATCATGGTTGAAGGAACAGATAATAGACATCTAATCATAAATAAGTTACATGGTAAAAAGTGCAAAGAATTTGGCAGGATCATGATTTAAAAAATAGTGTTAAGTGTCTCAGACACTAAGAGAGTTTCTTGAATCCTCTAATTTATTCTAAAATAATTTGGTCTAAAACTCTGAAAAAATTGGAATTGGTTTAAAATTAACAAAGATCAAAGGCAATTAAAAGTTGTAATGTTTTAATGAATAAACAGGCAAAATTAGTCTCCTAACAATGATATTACTTCAGGCTAGGGGTCTTCTCTTTCATTATATCTGGTTCTCTGGGCTACCAATCCTAACATTAGGTCTTGGAAATTTCTGTTTTCTCTCCAGCATGTTATATAGTATCCTCAATCATTTCCTTTTAGCTTGGTTCCTCAAAGAGTTTGATTTGCATTATGCACGGGTCTGTGATTGTCACAGTCTTGCTTTCTTTTTGTACCTCAGTTAACTGTGCATTTGCCAAATCTGTGCAAAAGTCAGGAGATAAGACTCCTGTCCTTTTTTTGCCACTTACTTATTTATAAGTTTGGACAAATCGTGCAAACACTGTGAATTTATTTTGTCTTATATAAAATGGGGATAATAGTATCTAATAAGAACCATTGAAAAAATCAAATGAAAAGTTACATAGAAAAATATTTTATAAGCTGCAAAATTCACTACAAATAGAGTATTATTTTACTATAAGTTACCTTGTAGTGGCTCACCAGGGTTTCTTAATGCTAATGAGATTGAGTAAGATTTATTTAGTTTTTCTCCCCAAACTCCTATTTTCTTTTAAATTTCCGAGACCACATGTTAAATGGATTACAATGACAGATATTAAAAGTGCCTTACTTATGCTAACACTTCCCTTTAATAACTTCTTTTTAAAAATCCTATGACTTGTAACAGAAATTCTGGCGTTACTATCCTCTACTATCAAACTATTTCTGCCTCATGGAAATCCGGACTCTATAAGCTACTCTCATTGCATATATGATTTTCTAGTGCAGCTCAACTGTAAGTGGCTGAATTTGCAGTCTTATTATTTGTGCCAGTTTTCAGTTTCTCTTCCACATTCTTTTCACCAACAGCATATGGCTTTGCATGGTCTATTCAGTAAATACTCATAATTATTCCACTGAGCTTTGGTGACGATGAATGTGTGTGTTATTGGAGATAAATTGTGCAATCTGCCAGGAAAACAAAGATGAATTTTTGCTTGGATATTTTTACTCATTTTGTGGTTGAAGCAGAAGCTCTACTCCATAGTGATGCAGGCATTGCTTTGGGAGAGGGATGATGCTGAGTGCATCACATGCTCTGCTGCTTTCTTATTTGTGCTTCATGACTGCTTAGCATGCTTTCCACAAACACTTCTGGTGTATGGATGTAACTACCTTATACACAGGTAATAAGAATAAGGTAATGCATGCAAAGGAGTAATCCTTACCATAAGCAAAAACTAAACTAAGTCTGAATGTAGATATTGCATGATACAAAATATAAGTATTTACTATCACTTGATTAAATATTAGAAGTTGCTTTCTTTTTTGTGTCCTGACAAAATAAACACATAGTCAGATAAAGGCAGCAGCTGAAGTTGTATCAGCAACCAATAAAGGAATTTTTGTTTGTTTTTTACTTTCTCTCTGCTATTATCCTCAAAACTAAAGAAAAAAACCATGAAACCTCTCCCCTCTAGGAGAGATTCTATTGCAGTGAAATGAAATAACAACAAATAGTTCTAGGAAGCTAGCATTACTACTGTCAAGAAAGCCACATGCCCATTTACCAGTATTTCTTATTTTTGAACATAAGAAAATATGAAGGGTGATTCAAATGCATCAATGTTGGAAATACACTGGGATTTTCTTTCCTTTGAGAAAATAATTCTTTATGAGAAAAAGGATGAAACAGCTTTAATGTGGATTTAGTACTCTCATTGCTGTCCTGGTAAATCTTCACATTTTACTTTTGAACCAAAATAGAAACCATCAAGTCACATAAGGAATGAATGAGCCCTTTTATGCAAGCTTGAGGTCTAATTCAATAGAAATGTATCCACAAATTCCATGAACAAGTATATGAAAATCTGTGTATACAAGATCTAGAGATTCATGAGAAGCTAATAGCTAATAAAACAAAAGGGAAAGAACGAAAAAAAGCATGCCTCTTATTTCAAAAAGCAAAGTCATTGCACATTACCAAGAGTACATTCAGGCACAATGTGGTAATGCCTAATTTTTACAACTTGTTTTAGTTTTCAAAAATTATTGTAATCTCATTCTTTTCCTGATACTTCTGGAAAACAGTATAAGTTCTACCTTATTTTAATGCCCATCACTCACCCAGTTGAATGATGTGCTAATCCCAGTTATAATATACAAAGTGTTAGTATTTTCAAGGAGAAAGAGAGAAAATTCTGAACTAAATGATAGCTTTATATACAAAACCTGGTTTAATTATATCTTCATAAAGTCCTCTAAAAGCAAGGCCATTTACATAATGCTTTATCTTCCTTTGTAATCTTTTTTTGCTAGGTCAAATGAACAGAAATAGGGTATTTTGGGTGGTGTATGAAATCAACACAGAAGGAAATGATGAGGAGGGATGGAAGGAAAAGCTGTCTTATTATATTTACTGAGCTCTTGACACTTGCTGGCCAGTAGCCTTTGCTCAAGACTCTGTTGGAGGCATTTAAGATGTTTCTAGGACTAGTCAGTTAATTTGTAATGAACTGTTGAGTCCTACTCAAATACAGGAATAATGTTTGTAGACCAGAAGGATGCCATTGCCATTCATTTCCCCCTCTGTATTGTCTTTTGCTTTTGCCTTAGAATTAACAATCCTCAGAGAGCTAATATCTGGACTGACAAATGAAGCTTGATGAGCTCTGAAATCTCTAGGGATGTACTACCAGCTCATGCATGAAGCAAAGATAGTCTCTCTTAAATTAGGGAATTTTGTTTGTTCCTAAAAGAATGCACAAAGAATTTAAATTTTTGTTTGTTTGTTTGCATACATGGGGGAAAAGGAAACCTCCATCAACTTAAAGGTATGGTACATTGGGAGATATTTCCTTGATTTCCAAGGACTATATTTAAAGATATTTTTTTAAAAGATTTTATTTATTTATTTGACAGATCACAAGTAGGCAGAGAGGCGGGCAGAGAGAGAGGAGGAAACAGGCTCCCTGCTGAGCAGAGAGCCCGATGTGGGTCTTGATCCCAGGACTCTGGGATCATGACCTAAGCCGAAGGCAGAGGCTTTAACCCATTGAGCCACCAGGTGCCCCTTAAAGATATTTTATATGATAAAAGAAGAAGCAAAACATTAAGTTTCCATTCAAAAGCCACAATGAATACATTTTGTGTGAGCTAGGACAATTTGTAAAAATACCTAAATGCAGTAAGACATGCCTTAAGTTGGGTTCCTCAGAAACAGATTCTAAGATGAATATTCATATGAAGGTAAAATATTAGAAAGTGTCCTCAAGGAAAATAAAATAAGAAAGATAGTAGGAAAGAGGAGAATTGGAACTAGGAAAAGAACAAGGCCACGTAAGAGTATAATACCAAGCAAAGTTTTAAGTATGAATGGGGTCCATTCCACATGAATTCAAACTACATCTGATTCTCTTTCCTAATGAGTATTAAGGAGAACACACATTTGTTGATCAATATACATACAAAATGCCAAAGTTCCCCTTGCTCTATTCTAGTAAAGATACCACACATAAGGTAACAGTGTCAACAAATGGCCGTAGAATCCTTTGTGGAAAGATCAGGAAAATTACTACCATATATACTCACCATGGTGTTAGAGGGTCCTTTCTGAAACACATTTATATTCCCTTTTAATGTATGGGTTTTGTTTCTTGAAACTACCTAGGAGTTAATGTCTTATGTGTTATAGTAATTCAGTATTCTTTTTCTCTAAAAGTTGAATATTGCCATTAAGTCTGTGCTGTGCTGGAATCTCATTATACTCATTATCTCTAGAGATCCCAGTTTCATAAATGCAACCTCTATCACTAACTCTAATCTGTAGAGGACAGCTCTATAGATTCTTCTTCACAATGCCACTGCCCCAACCATCAGAGTAATTCTCATAACTTTAGTGAAGGTAGGGTCTTCTGAGCCCTGTTAGAGAAAAAAGACAACTGGAAGAGGACATTGAAGTTACTGGGTCTTTCATAATTGATCCATTGAGAATAGCCATTTCTCTTAGGTCACCTTTATATCCCTTCCGTAACACTCTGCTAGGGCATTTCTAGCAGTATTGCTTTACTCTCAATATGAACAATTATGTTTTCAAATTTTAGAATAGTTATCCTAATTATAGTCAATTATTATAACGAGATCAATAATCTCAAGCATAGGCTTGGTGGTTATAGTTACAGAACTCCAAAAAGGACATATTTGAGAACCTGGCAAATCTCCAATGCTAAAGTTGCAGGCCAGATAAAGAAGAAGTAGGACTCTGAGATTTGGGATAAGAATATCTGAGTAGATTACCTAAAGAACATTGAATCCCAGAGCACTCTTGGTCTGTTAGAATGAACTGTTATGGGACAGCAAGGATAGGATAGACTGAGGACCATATGGAAGATGTTGGCTTCTGAAATAAAAGCCCCAGTGTTCATTGTGTATAAGAGTTGTCTAGAGATTCAAGGGTATATGTGCAGAGCACTGACAGTATCAGCAACAAACCCTTCTTATGCTCCATGGTTCATATAGAAAATTACTGCACTCAGAGTGAAGTAAATTTCCATTAGAAGTTGTAAGGAATGAGCACAAGAATTATAAATACACTGTCAACTGGTTCCATAGGTGGTAGTTTTAATCTATTTTCAATTGATATATATACTTTTCCAGTTGTTTTGATGGGTTTGTGCTAAAATAAGCCATTCATGACTTACAAGCAAAAGTGGGGGTGATTAGTGCAAACAGCTGGGTTTTGGTATGCAAACTGCAGCTGTAGAATAGATTGTTTTTGTCCTTTAATGTGAAGGCTTACTACAATTCTGTACTCATTAATTCTATGCACTAAGCCATTTAGTAAATAACTTTCTGAGAAAACTAGATGAAGGATGAAGGTAGGCACAGCCAGGGTCAAGTTTCTTCAGGAGAAAATTTTAAAAAGGTAAATAATGAAATTGGAAAAAAATGAGAGCCTAGAAAATAGGCAGTCCTCCTTTTTAAATACTGAATAAAAGACACATTTAGTAGAAAATTAAAATATTCTCTCAACATGATATGAAAATTTGTGTAGATTTCTAAAATTTTATACCCAATCACTAGTCTTTCAATAAACAACATGTTATACATGCATTTTCTAAAGTTACATTATAAATCTATTTATATTAGTTCTAAACTTAAATTGCAGAATAGGGGAAAGGGAGATATAATACAAATGAAGTAAGGAGTATAGCCATGGGATGTATATGTACTTCATATTTTCTGGTCCAAAAAGGATGAAGAGATACATGGGAAAGACCAATATATTTCCCAAAAAGCCCACCTAGGCCCCATGCTGAAACAGATTTGCCTCGGTTACCACAGATGCACATATAATAAAAATAAATTGTTATTCTAGCAAGCCTCTAAAATTTGGAATGATTTATTATTCCAGTAGAAGACGAATGCAATAAACCAGTCCCTAAAACCTGAATATTTTACTTAATTTATACCCACCATTTATTCTGATACTACAAAAATATATTAAGCCTTTCCAAAGGCTTGGATCTTGGATCTTGGATCTCAAAAATAGATTTGGTTGGGTCAAGAAAAAATAGGATCTGAATAGAAATAAACCATTGCTTTTCAGTTCCACCTTTTAAGAATCCAAGTCATCACTCAGCTTGAACATCATTCCACATCTCTGGGTCTCAAATGAAATGCTGGAGTAGATGATCTCTAAAACCCCTTCAAACTGAATATTCTATGATTATTTGCCCTATGACCTTTGTTAAGACTTGCTGTTTTAACACAAAATCCAAGTCTAACAGCAGAATGCTAAGTGTAAGAGCCCCAATCCCTTCACTACCTACCTCATTTCCCCAATTTCACTTTAGTGAAATAGATTATTTATATCAGCTACTCAGAGGTGATTTAACCTTTGCAGAAGTCATGGCTACAAATGAGCAGAATAGTTCAGAAAAGCTGGTAGGGATAAGCAAGTTGTCAATCTGTATAAACAAGACAAAATATACAGATTATGAAAATTGGTTCTGCTGACATCTATAAAGCAAATCACATCAAGGGTTAGTGGTGCTAAATATGGCATTGTGCTTACAGAATTTGTAGTGTGCTTTCCATACCTCTGGGAATTAGTGCCTGATCAACTCACCACATTTAGAGTAATTCACATAAAAGGGCCTAAGTGCAAAGATGAACTGTAAATGATTTGGTACTCTATTCTATACTTAGAGGTGAAAACCCTGCTCCCTATCTCTGTCACTATCAGAATTAAATTATTCTGTCATTTTTTTCAAGTGGGATATGACTTGAAGAATGTTAGAAAGCCTATTTCTCAAACTGTCTTTCTCACCTTGGCTCATAAAAATAGCTCAAATATTGCTCCTAGTCCATTTCTAATATATTCTTTAAATCACTTCTGGAAGAATGATACATTATGTCATTTTGTAACTATTGATATACCTAGTGGAAATAAGTGCTCATATTCCTATAGTAGCATATTAGTGAAGGTCTCCTTTATCTGTGTTCTCCAACATATAATTGTGCCTTAGTGACTACTAAATGAAATAAAATTCTTGTAGATTCCTTTAATCCAAGTTTAACTCCTCTTTTCCAGTTTATATTCAACTACCGTCCATGTTCAACCATCTTCTTATATGTTTTTAATACTAGATTCAAGTCAGAGTTCTGAAATTAAATTTACATTTATAATACACATTTTCTTCTTTTATATATAAAAGCTTGCTCAAATAATCTCCATTCACTATAGCATGTTAGATGATGTTCATTACTATCGAGGAAAATAATGCTGAGACAGGGAAAGAAAATAAAATGTTGCAATTTTAATTAGAGAGATAAGAGAAACATCTTGGAGTAAATAGCATTTGAGTAAAAACTTGAGATTGTGAGAGAGTGGACCATATGTTTATTTAGGAAAAGAATATGCCAGGAAGAATTAGTGTAAATTGGAAAGGCTCTGAGGCGAGCACCAGCTTTCTGTGTTTATGGTTTGAAATGGAATACGCATTGGAGATTGTTAAGAGATGAGGCCAGAAAGAAGATGAACAGATAATGCAGGACCTCAAAGCACATTGTAAAGAGTTTGCTTTCATTTTTAATGAGATAGAAAACCTTGGAAGCTTTTGAACAGATGAATGACTTAACCTGATTTAAGGTCATTTTGGCCACTGACACAGTCATTGATCTGCAAAGGCAGATGGCAAGAAAGTTAGGAGTTTATTGCAGTGATCCAGGAGAGAGAATGGTGACATGGATAGCAGAGTTGTTGAGAGCTGATCAGATTCTGCATACATGTTTAAGCTAAAACCAATGAGCTTCAGACTTGCGAATAAAGAGAAGTATAAAAGAGGAGGATTTGGGCCTTACAAAAAGAATGATAGAGTTTCCACTAACTAAGATGAGAAGATAGTGAATAGAAACAGGCATGATGGGAGATATATGGAACTCAGTTTTGAATATGTTACATTTGTAGAACCTAAAAGGTCTCTAGATGAGACCAGTAGAAAAGGAAGTTAATACACATATTTGTAATTCGGGGACAAATGCAGGCTAGAGATACAAACTTGGGACATGTGACTACATAAATGATATTCAAAACCTTAGGCTAGATGAGATCACCAAGAGAATGAGTAGGCAGGTGGAGAAGAAAAAGAAAAGATCTAAGGCAAAAGCTGCTAAAAGATTGAGAAGATGAGAAACAATTAGCAACTGCAGGATTTAGCAACATGGAGATCATCAGTTTTTAAACAGTTTTGATGGAGTAAGCCTCACTTTAGTGGATGGAAAACACAATTTCAAGACTGAATCTAAATAAAGCAACTCCAGGCAAATTTTGGGGAGTTTTGCTATAAAAAAAGAAGTAAATATGAGGTGACCTGGGATGAAGAGAAGTGTTTTGTTTTAGTTAGTTTGTTTTAAAGATGGAAAAAAATAATAAGTTTGCATACTAAATTGGGATAGTTCACCACAGAAGTAAAAATTGATAATGTAGGGGAGAGAGGAGAGATTGAAAGAGCAATATCTTCAAGAAGAGAGAGAAAATGGGATTTTATTTTTTTAAGATTTATTTTTATTTGAGAGAGAGAGAAAGCATGCAAGTGGGGTAAGGGAGAGGAAAAGAGAGAATCCTCAAGCAGACTCCATGCTGAGTGGGAGCCCCACGTAGGGCTTGATCCCACAACCCATGAGATCATGACCTGAGCTAAATCTAAGAGTCCGACTCTCAGACACCCAGGGACACTGAAATGGGATTTTAAAAATAAGTGAAGTTTTTGGCCAGGGCTAGGACCATAAACATTTAATTCAAATCAATGAATTAATTTATTTAATTCATATTAATAAGAGAAAGCATATTTTACAATACAAGCTTTAGTTAGAGAGGTAGCTATAGTAGTTCTTATAGCCTATGGAAACTCTCCTTTATTTTCTCAATTTAGAGGCAGCCATATTTATATAGAGGAGAAGAATTTGAGATTTGAAGAACAGGTATTTTATATGCAATAAAAGGAGAGGGAAAGTGAACAAACTAGGAAGATACTGTCTAATGCTCAGTAGTATTCATGGCCCACTTGGGATGAATGATACACCCACTACAAAGCCTTGTGTGTGAGTGTGCTTTTGTAGGTGTATATTTGTGTGAAAGTGTGTATGTAAGGAAATACATTCAACAATAGACGTGGTTTTCAGGTGGGTGAATTGTCAATGATTTTTCTTATTCTTTTCTTTTTTGAGGTGGAGAACTTCTAAATTTAGTACAATGGATATATTTTACTATTAAAATTAGGAAACAAGTTATAAAGTGAACATTCAATAACAACTGTAACTTATTACAGAAAATATTTGTTTTCTACTAGCCAACTCTGTAGGAAGTAACAGTTTAGATGTTAACTGTTTTGTTTTCTTTAATCTCATGTTTGATTAAGAAAATAACTTATACCTGGAAAGGTTACTGGGACATTGAATAATTTGCTTGTGTTTAAATGTTTCCATTAATAATATATGTGAGATAATTTTATATTATTTTATGAAAAAACACTTCCCCGATGTAAGAAGAGCTATAAAAGTTAAGAATAAGAATAGGACAACACTTAGAAACTAGCACATATATAGGCCTTTGCCTTCATTCTGTAAATCATAAAAAACATAGAAACTAGATACACTTTGCATAATAAACAATGATGAGAGGGGAATATCTGTTGGAATATAATAATTTCCTTTCCTTCTTTATCTTTTTCACAACCTCTTTAAATATTAAGGTACTTAGGGAACATCTCCCAATCAAGTAACAGCTAGCTAGGGTCAGATTTTAATTAATAAGAGGGTGATAGAAACTAGTCAGAATGTCCAAGATCAGTAAGATTTTATCATACAAAAGACCTTTTCTCCCTATAGTATATGAGGATTTCTTCTTCAGTTCTTTGGTGACATGAAAATTGTAACTATGTTGCTTAAAGAAAGGAACAAAGGAGACTAGAGTTTAATTATACTGTTTTGTTTCCGTTGCAGCTGTGTCCCATTAGCTACTGAGCAATGGGAAAGTTCTTTGTAATCTTTGACCCTCCTACCAATAGAGTCCTGTGCAAACTGGTAATTATAATCAATTATAGGCCACAGAGTGAAAAAGACACTTTTTTTTTTCTCTTACAGAGGCCTATGAATCAACTTTATAGTCAAACTATAACTCTTCGATTTCTGGGCCTGAAGCTACTAATGAGTTCAAGATATACGGTTGTCTTTAATATTGTAATAAGTTGCTAAGAAATGTCATGTTTCCTAACTCTAATTTTTATCATTGGAAGTTGTTTTTTTAATAGGTGGGCATATTTCCACATGTTCTTGCACATCAAGAACACACAAAGCTTCTATTTGCAATTTCTGTAACAGAATAATAAAAGCAGTTAAAACTTACATTTTCTTAATGCAGTTACTGTATTAAGGCACTTAGTTCTCAAAATAAACTTGCAAACTAGGTACTATTTACTCTGACACTGGTGGAAACTGAGGCACAAAGAGAGATTTCTTCAAAGTTACCCAGTTAGGAAGTGCTATCTCAAGGAATTTTACTTAAATCATCTAGCTTAGGGTTCATTCTCCTAACCAATGTGGTGTCTCCTTGCAACTGGGATCTTTATGGATCCATAAAACTTCATGGGAAAAAAGCCACAGGAAAAAGAGAATAAACAGGTAGAGATAGCACTTACTAAACTACTGAACTTACTAAACTACTGAGCTCAAAGGGATCAATAACTTCTTATTGGCTGCCTTCTCTTATTTAGCTTTAAAAGGAATGAACTTTCCACTGAAAATGTTGTGATTTATCCAATTCTCATCACATACCCACTGGAATGTGATAAAGAAAAGGCAAATAACTTAGGTCTTAGGGTTTAATTTTGTTTAGAGAGTATATCTTCCAATCTATCTCTGGCCAGTGTGGCGTTAAGTAGATGTTCGAGCTCCGAGGGAAATATAGAGGAAAGAGATGTGAGTAGATGTTTGGGGGCACATTCTCCCAATTTTCTGGGGTTCAGAGCAGCCTGCATTTGAGAATAGAAGAAATAACCTCTTAAAACTGTTGGAGATGCTTAGCATTTGAGAAATTAATGAAAGCTTACAACTTCTCCCTCACAGAACCTCATTATTTGTAGAGCCATGTGCAAAATAAAAAATGTAGGACCTCTTGTTCAAAGAATATTAAGAACTGCAAGACAGTGAGAGCAGACCAGTAAAGGAAGCATGGGGCCCTTCTCAGCTTGGGGTTCTTGTGTGACTGTACAAGTTACATAACCATGAAGCTGGCCTGGCTCCCACCATTTCTTATTGTTGATTTTCAGTAATCTGAGAGTGCCACACTGGCCTCCCTCACTCAATTCTAATGCAGATTTTTCTAAAGTCCTGTCTGTTCCTGCATTCTAACAGCACAATCCTTTTCTTCCCCGGTTTGCAATCAGGGAAATGTTCTCCATCCCATCTATGCCTCCTGCACACTGAACTGGATGTTGATTGTTCCTATTATGTATATGGATGAGACAGGCCAGCAGCCTGTTCCTTCTTAGTCTTAGCTTGTCCTGAAGGTACTGAAAGAATAATTCAATCCTCAGCTGACCCACCCTCTTATTCTCTATAGTTTCATAAAAAGCTTCTTTCCCAAATATGGTAGAGAAAAACCTTTTCCATTATTCCTTACTTCACAGAAGATTAAAGGATTAAGATAGCTCTATCAGTGATCTTTTTTTCTTCTACTTTGCCAGAAACTAGAAATAAACTTTGTAAAGGTCAGTTCTAGGAAATGCATTTTAAAAGGCAGAAAATTGTATGATAGCTGAATGTATCTTCATTCTAATCTTTCCTCTGTATTGCTATAAAAAGAGAGCTTGCCCAAGTTTTCTTTCTTGGGACTATTCCTTAGTCACCTTCTTCTTCTTTTTTTTTCTCTTTGACAGCACTTTTGTGGAAAGTTTATCTTTTATTAGCTTTTAGGCCTCCAGTCATCATGCACTGCAAAATCCTTTGGGGCATGTTGAACTTTCATTCTAGTGTTGTCTCTCTCTCTCTCAAAGCCTATCGTTATCATTTCTTTGAAAGGCTGTCCCCAACTTGATATCTGAAGGTTAGTCTCTCATAGAACCTTTCATCACATCAGCAGAGAACTCAACCAGTAATATTACTATTCCAGTCTCATAGTTATGAGCTTAATTAGCTTGGTTAGATATACAGCAGAGAAGCCTTAGCCATTAAAGAGAATTTGTTGATAATTTTTAAAATTCTTGCCTACTTTTTACTAATATACCTGAATATACTCATAATGAAATAAATATAATGCTAACAGAATAGTTAAAAAACACTGTTTGAACATATATACCAGGAATATAAATTTACATATTTACTATATGATATTATATTATATTTATTATATTACTTTCTCTGCAATTTTATGCCTGATTTCTACTGAAGAGCTGAGCATCAATACCATATTATTTATTTTCCTTAGTAAATGGGTGCCATTTAAACAAGAAAACACATTGAAAAATCACATTAAGGTCACACTCCCAGAAATATTATTATAGGCCTCATGTAGAATTTAAATGTTATTTAAATTAAGGTGTTTAATTAATAACATAAATCAAACATTTATGTTATTACCCTGAGGGTAGTGGTAGTCTTTGAGGTTCATTAGCAGGAGAACACAGAAAACTGGAAAGATATAAAGGAAGTTTATTTATTTTTTTATTTTGTTGTTGGGCTCCAACTAATTGCATTAAAATAAACCCAGTACTTTTGCCAGCTGTAACTCTCAAGGAAGAATAGGCAGTGCTAACTCCAGCTTTTTGATGTGGTCATATATCTATTGCCATGTTTCTTTTTTTTTAAGCCCCCTGGGCAAATGTGTAAGCCAATTAAGCAATATAAAAAAGGGAGGAAATTGTGCCTCATGCTATTTTCTCGTTAATTCTAGAAAATGACTGTGAGACTTCTTCCCATTATTATCCATGAGATTAAATGACATCTTCCCCCAGTTGACTCAGGTAAAAGTGCCAGGTTTACTTTCATCTTAGATTCTATATTCTTTGAATAAAGCCCAGACCAAACAGTGCCCTTTAAGGCTGAAGATGCCTTTCTTCATAATGTCATCCATTAGAGAAAGGTTTGAGAAAAGGTCAGTTTTACCCCAGTGCAAAAGAAAATGTTGGCAGTTCATGTAAAGTCACTTCTTGCTGCTTAGAAGTATCTTTATTTCAAGATCTGTTGCAATAATTTTCCCATGAAGTAGATTTGGGATACCAAATAATAGTATAGAGGTATATTCACAAGTAAATGACACATATTCTTATATTAAATATTTCATTTAAATATTTTAAACACTTTCCTTAAAATAATGTAGTTTTGAAGCATGAAGGAAGAAATCATTAAACAGAGTTGAGATGATGGTCTGCATTAGTCTAAATTCAGACAAGAAACAGCATACTCAAAGTGTTAATTGAAGTGAATATAAACCAACCAAACCAATATTTCTATAGTGCAGCCACGAATAAGAGAATAAATAAGATATTACAAAGTACACAGGGACTAAGAACAGTGGGAAACCATCAACATCTCTAGGTTTATAGGGGTAAGAAGATGGACTAATAGAACTAGAACTGGGCAAAAGTATAATCTTAGGAGTTCTGGCTATAAGTTAAGGGACACTACCACCATCAAACCATGGCCAGTAACAGGTGGGAGGAAAATAAGAACTAAATGTTCTTTTCTCCTGGTGATGTCCTAACTACCCCTTCTATTGAGTAGAGTAAATGGGAACCAAGAGTGAAAGCATTGGAGATTAGAATTTTTGACCTCCAAAGTGGGCATAAAAGAATAGAAAATTGATCCATGGGGAAATAGAGAAAAACCAATACCCATATATTTACCTTCTTTGGAATTCAACACCCATACTTTTTGCTTTTTAGTATCCTTGACACTTTTTGAATAAAAGTCAAGAAACAGAGGTCTGCCAAGATGAAAATTGTTTGAAGAAAAAAATAGTTTTATGGAAAAAGTCAAATTAAGAGGTCCTCTCTATTTAAGTGAAATCATTATGTTAATAATTACATTATTTTATTTTTATCTACATATTATTGATACAAAGATGTCCTCTGATAATTATAAAAAGAGATAGCCATTTTGATTTTAGTCCCTTGGCATGTTAGTTTTATATTCTTAATAAGAGATACTGGAATAATATTAGTTGGACTCACATCAAAGAACCAGACTGGAACTTTTATTCTTTTCATTATTCCTTGCTATGATACTTATAAAAATGAGCCATTCAACTGATATTTTATTTGTCTTTCATCCTTAAGTGTTATAGCAATGAAAATAGGAAACAAATGCACAGATATCTATATTGGAAATACCCTCATTATAGAGATCTCAATATTAACATACTAAATTTCCCCAATATTTCAGAACAGGCATCTCACCTTCACTTACTTTCAATAAGTTTATTACGGCCTGAAGGGCATATAATGTTTTGTTGGAAGTAGAAATGTTAAACATAATTTCTCTTCTCAAATTAATTAAAATTAAGATGAAAAGACTTAGGTAAAAGTTTCACATTAATATAATATAATACAATATAATATAATACAATATAATATATTACAATATAATACAAAATAAAATAAACCCTGTCATAGGAATGAAGCTCACATATTGCAGTTCGTACATATCCCAACCAGCTTTTAAATGATGCCTATTTAGCATGCATCCCTTTTAAAAAAGATCGTATGAATAAACTCCACTGTCTTGGTAAGAAGAAGTCTCAGATCATGAAAGAGGTAGAATCAAACTATAAGACCTACTGATAAAACTTCTAAATATTGGCTTGGGGCTAATAAGTCAGGATATGGGAAAGAAAGATGCTGAGAAAAACAGCAATCCAGAATCCTCCTTCTTTAGTATGGATTAAATATTGGTATGACTTCTCAGATAATCAATTTGAGATTTATCTGCAATAATTTCTATAGTGATCCCATATGTATTAGCTTGTGAAAAATAATAGAAAATTAGCCACTTTTATTTGTACCTTAAGTCCTGATTAATCTAAAGCAGCTCTAAAATAATAGGTGTTTTGTTTTGTTTTGTCTTTTTCAAAAATATGTTTCCAGTAGGTGGTAACTTGTAGGTACTGGTTTTCTTTTAATTTTATATTTTTAGTTTTTATGCAGTTAAAAGAGTTACTCTCTTTTGCTACAACTCCAAAATCAGGACATCAAATGACTTCATGACTGCTCAAACTACTCTGTAGTATCCATTTGTGGTCACACATACCCCAATGATATATTCTCCATCACTATAGTTTTATTCATGGGTGCCATATAATCAAATCAAATCAAATCATATTCATATATCATGCAAGTATTTGAGACAGACTTCTCCCATCAGGCATAATGCTTTTCAGACTCATTCATGTTGTTGTATGTATCAATATATGTTGAATTTTTGTTGTTGTTTTTAATTGCTTAGTTTGGTATAATTACAAATAGGGCTACTATAGACATTCATGTACAGTTTTTTTAGGGATCATAAGCTTTTATTCCCTTATATTAAATAGTGGTAATATGGCCAAGTCATATAGTAAACGTATGTTTAAGCAACTGCCAAACTGTTTTCTAGAGTGGCTGTACCATTTTGCATTTGCTTCAGTAATGGGTGATAAATTTGTTCAGCATCCTCTCCAGTATTTGGTATGTTTAGTATTTTTTATTTTATTTAATTTAACAGATATGTAATTTGTCTTATCATAGTCTTAATTTGCATTCTTACTAATGAACAATGATGTTTCATAGAAATGATGTCTTCTTGAAGTAGGTGGTTGATTTTACCAGTGAAATAAGAACTGGTGATTTCTTTTTAGGAAGAATTTTATGAATTAAATTTCTATAATAGCTATAGAACTTCCCTTTTATTCTGATTGCATTTTATTCAACTGTGCTTGATAACACATGGGTTCATTTCATCTGAGGTAACAAATGCACATGTTTAGAGTTTACATATCCCTTGCTATCCTTTAAATATCTTTTCAATCCATTGCGACACTCCTTTCATCGCTGATATCGGTGATTTGTGTCTTCTCTTTTTTCTTTCTTAATCTTGCTAAAAGCATATCAATTATATTGATCTTTTGAAAGAAGCAGCTTTTGGTTTCACTGTTTTTTCATTAATGTAAGTGTTTTAAATTTCTTTATTATTTCCTCTCTTCTGATAATCTGATCTTCTGATCTTCTGATCTCTTTATTATTTCCTCTCTTCTGATAATCTGGATTTATTTTATTCTTTTTCTCCTTTATTTTAAGTAGAATATTAGATTATTAATTTGAAATATATTCTAATTTAAACATTTAGTATTACAAATTTCTCTCTATGCACTGCTTTCATTTCACCCCGCAAATTCTGATATATTGCATTTTTATTTAGTTTAAAATGCTTTATTCCCCTTGAGATTTTTCTCTTTAACTGTATAAATTATGTAGAAGTGTGTTGATTAATTTCCAAATTATTGAATACTTTCTTATTATTCTTTTCTAATTTAATTCTATTATGGTCCGAGAAATATATTTTGATTCTATTATTTTAAACTGTTATTTTTTAATGATGCAGGATATGGTCTATCTTGATGAATGTCTTATATGTTGAAAAGAATGCACACTCTATGGTTTTGGTCATTATCTTTCTTTAAATGTTAATTCATTTCAGGTCATTGGTGGTATTGCTCAATTCTTCTATATTCTTCTTGATTTCCTGTCCTCTAGTTTTATAGATAACAGAGAGAGGAGTATTGATTTCTTCATCTATAATTAAAGATTTCTCCATCTATATATTTCTCTGTTTTGGAAGGTTTTTTGTCTAAAATATTTTGAAGAAAATATATGCATTCATATTTAGGATTCTTATATCTTAGGTTTCTGATTAGAATCAGATCCATGAATGTGTATGCTGGAACTCCACCTAGGAAATTATAGACAACTTTATGGAGTTTATTGCCTGAGCTCTATCTTCATTAGTGCTTTCCTTGGTATTTTAAGTTCCTTTGGAATCCCATTCACTTTCCTCAGAGAGAAGAGCTGGAATTTTATTTACCCAGCTCTGTCGCATAGTTCTATTAATTCACCACACCTGTAGCCAGCCACCATTGGAAGACAGAAAGAAAAAATGCCACATGGGTTTGTAGCCACACTCTTTGGAACACAATTCCACCAGTCAAAGAGGAAAGTTCACCTCTCTCAGAGTTTTGGTTCCTATGACTCCATTGTCATAATTGGAGCCATGTTTTGCAATTGGAAGCTGGAGCATGAGAAAAATGAAGAAAATAATTAAATTAATGGGGGAGGAGGGTGAATTCTGCACTCTTCCTAAGTGTTAAGAAATCCTTTTACCACATTCTGAGCCAAAACTAGAGGGCATTCCTAAAGATGTCTTTGCACCAAGAGCCACTTCTGGGTTCTTATTGTAGTATGTTCAAGCTGGAGAATATTGAATGAAAGAAGTGATGAATTTGCTGTTGATTTGGTGTTACTTCAAATTCTGATCTTCTTCTCCAACGTGCATATTACTTTTTGTTTTTTGGAGTCTCCCAGACCTACTATACATGTCCCATCCTGGGTTTATAGTTGCATTCAGTGAGAAAGGACAGAATGTGCTTAATCATTTTATCGCACACCCTCACTCCACACACTGAGAACTGAACATGATTAAGTTTTTACAGAATAAAACTTATTTGCTAATGAAATTAAGAGAATATAATGAAAACCGTGGAAATGTTATTTTGGAGGATTTTATCATATTCAGTTATATTCCACTGATAATTACTTTTATTTGTATTATTTGTATATTACCTTTTAGTTTAAAATGTTTAAAAAAATTTTTTTAATTTATTTATTTGAGGGAGAGAGAGAAAGAGGATGAGCAGAGGGAAGGGTCTGAAGGAGAGGAAGCAGACTCCCCACACTGCAGCATGATCCCAGAACCCTGGGATGATGACCTGAGTAGAAGAGACACTTAATTGACTGAGCCACCCAGGTGCCTCAGTTTACAATGTCTTATAATTCTTTCCTACCTTAACACTAGTCAATAAAAAAGCTAAATCATTTGAAATGGCTTGATGGGACTTTGTGATATCCTGTAACACATTTTCTGCAAGGGTCATATAATGAAAATAAATTCAAAACTATAGGTTTGCATGAGCAATTATTTCTTTGCTCCCTTGTTTTCATAGATTAAAATATTATTCCATAAGTATATTTTAACCTATCTTTTTGTTGCCTATAATAGAAATGTGACTGTTGTTCATTGTATTATAATCAGTCCACTAGAACTGTGGTCAGTCTACTAGTAACAGTGATGTGTGCTAGTTTTTCCCCCACTTTGTTGGCAGTATTCTTTTAAACAAATAAAGGGATAATTTATTTAATGACAATAAATTTTTAATTTTAAAATTTCAAGCTCAAGTTATTTTTTAAAATCTTAAGTATACATGGTGTTTGTTAAAGTATGAATTTCTATGTACAAAGACAAGGGAAATATTGGATGATTTCTAATATAATTCCTACATTCTTAATTAGTGAAGATCTACATATAAAAAGCAAGAGATTTTTTTACTTTTTAAATGAGGGTTGGTTTTGTCTTAAAGTTGAACAAGACTGAAAGCAGAAGAACTTTAAGACAATAAGTCTAAATGTTGTAATTTTTTTTCTGAATATATTTGTTTTGGATTTTTTTCTATTCACAATAAAAACATCATAAATTAAATTGAAATTGTAAATTAAAACTAAAGAAAGATGCTTCTTTCATAAGAGAAGTTATATTAATGACTTTAACCTTAGAGATTTAGGTGATTAGATGTATTGCCTATCATTAAAATAAAAATCAGGGGCGCCTGGGTGGCTCAGTGGGTTAAAGCCGCTGCCTTCGGCTTGGGTCGTGATCCCAGGGTTGTGGGATCGAGCCCCGCGTCGGGCTCTCTGCTCTGCAGACAGCCTGCTTCCTCCTCTCTCTCTCTCTCTCTGCCTCTCTGCCTACTTGTGATCTCCGTCTGTCAAATAAACAAATAAAATCTTTAAAAAAAATAAATAAATAAAAATCAGGTAACTGACATTTGGGCATATCTACACACAAAGAAATTTAAAATGTGTTGAATTAATTTGACATATTATGGAAATAAAGTAAAAAATGCTCTTAAAATGGAACCAAATTTTTCACTTTTTACATTTCATTAGAATGGTCTCCTGATTTCTAAACATAAGATGTTTTTAAGTAGAGTAGCTATGGTTTGTTCAGGATTTGCTCAGACTTGTTTTTTTTTTTTTTGCTCAGACTTGTTTTGAAGACTTTATAAATTGTCTTTTTTTTTACCACTCCATTTTTTTTTTTTTCCAAAAAGAAGTAAACCCTTACTAAATCTATATCTTTAGGTAATAAAAATAAAATACCCACACAATTCTTTAAAGAGTTTCTATTGATCTCTTTGTGACTTTTTTCTAGATTTCTAGCAAGGAATATCCTCTTACAACCACTGCAGGAATAATGTTGGATCAGTTTAATATCTGTGAAGGAGTTAACAGATATATAATGTTGTTCTGTTTATAGATCTTTTGAAGAGTGTGAACCTACTTTATTTCTTAGCACATTCTAGATTGTGAAGTAAAATAATTGACTGCAGGTGAAAATAAATAAGTTAGCAGTTTTTCATTTTGAACTCTTCATAATACAAGATTGAATATTGTTTAGTACAATATAGAGAGGGAGAAGAAAAAAATAATTAAACATTTTTAGGTTGTTAATATTTGTCAGTTAAAACCAGTCTAAAAGCTGTCACAGTCTACTAGATTAAAAATTAAAAAAAGAGTCCCCATTATGAATAATACATTTTGGGTCTGACAGATGAAGCAGGAAGTTACAGATCTTATAGGTATGTGAGAAAAGAAGAGACACAAGGATACCATGAGTAATCCAGAACTTTCTGGCTGTCTTTATTTACTCTTAATGAACAGAAAATCCTCAAGATTCCTAGTTCCATTTTTATAATTTTGTTTTTTAATTTTATTTTTAATCCAGTGCAGTTAACATACAGTGTTATATTGGTTCCAGGCATACAATTAGTGATTCAAAATTCCATATACTACCCAATGCTCATCAAGATAAGTGTACTCCTAATCCCTTTCACCTATTTCACCCACTGCCCCAACCAACAAACCTCTGGTAACCCTCTGTTTGTTCTCTACAGTTAAAGTCTCTTCGTTGGTTTATCTCTTTTTTTCCCTTTTATTTGTTTTGTTTTTCAAATTTCAAATATGAGTGAAATCATATGGTATTTATCTTTCTCTGATTTATTTCACTTAGCATTATACTTTCTAGATCCATCCATATTGCAAATGGCAAGATTTCATTTCTATGGTTGACTAGTATACCATTATATATATATAAGCCAACCCTTCTTTATCCATTCATCTATCAGTAGACACTTGGGCTGTATCCATAATTAGGCTATTGTAAATAATGCTTCAATAAACATAGCGGTGCACATATCTTCTCAAATCAGTGGTTTTGTATTCTTTGGGTAAATACTCAATAGTGTGATCACTGGATGATATGGTAGTTCTATTTTTAATTTTTTGAGGAACCTCCATACTGTCTTCCACAGTCATGACACCGTATGTATTATCACAAACAGGGCACTATAATTCTTTTTTCTCCACAGTTGTTGTTCTTTCCAACCCCACCAATAGTTGTTCTTTCTTATATTTTTTTATTTTAGCCATTCTGCCAGATGTGAGGTGCTATTTCATTGTTGTTTTGATTTGAATTTTCCTGATGATAAGTGATGTTGAACATTTTTTCATGTATCTGTTGGCCAACTGTGTCTTCTTTGGAGAAATGTCTGTTCATTTTTCCTACTCATTTTTTTAAGTTTTTTTTTAAGATTTTATATATTTATTTGATGAAGAGAGATCACAAGTAGGCAGAGAGGCAGGCAGAGAGAGAGAGGAGGAAGCAGGCTCCCTGCTGAGCAGAGAGCCCGATGCGGGACTCAATCCCAGGACCCCGAGATCATGACCTGAGCCGAAGGCAGCAGCCTAACCCACTGAGCCACCCAGGCGCCCTAAAAGGCTTTTTTTTTTAAGATTTTATTTATTTATTTGACAGACAGGGATCACAAGTAGGCAGAGAGGCAGGCAGAGAGAGGAGGAAGCAGGCTCTCTGCCTACTTGTGATCT